>OMLF01048673.1:0-62124 GCA_900302615.1 Holocentrus rufus | reverse complement strand
AAAACAATGTGGGTTAAGGGAAGTGAGATGACTGAACTGCAGTTGATTGTTCGGACCACAAAAACTATACATGAGACATTTGGCACTTGGACAAAGAAACCAATAAATTAGTACTCTCCCTATTAGCCGACGCGATTTCTTAACAACACCAAGTGAGACATCAAGTTAACGCAAAACCAAACTTTACATTAGTGCCCTAAAAATTACACTCTGCAGGTATGGAAGGAGCTTCAGCAAAAAAAAACAAAAAAAACAACAGCTATTACAAATACCATGGACTGAACCACAACATTAAATAACAATGAAAGTTTATGCCACTATGTTTATTGTTCTACACAGAAAATGTGTTGATGAGTTTGTACTGAAAGATGTGACTCCATTACATTAGTGTAGTGAGAAATGTGTACTTTTTGTTGCATTTCCGTGTATTTTTTTTTTGGTACAACAGCACAACAGTACTGTAAGGTCTCCCTCTACTGGTGAGCTTCATTTACTGCAAGTGCACAGTACACCAGATAGTTTTGTCGGATTGCAATAAAGCCAATGAATATCACTAGCGTCTACACTAAACTGCTGAGGTTGAAAAGGCATTATTAAAGGAGAAGGAGCTTAAAAATACATTGAAATTAATTAAGAGGCAAACTAAAGCAACACTGAATTTTATGGGCGAGTATATAATGAGCCCAAGACGACACTAAGCAAATATAAAATGATTACATAAAATACAATGTTTAGTTGAGCTATCCAGATTTGGTGTCTTAAAAAGTGCTAGGAGCTTCAAGAGGCTGCTAAAGTGATCAGCTGTCTAGAATAAGGCAAAAATGAAAGAAAAAAAAATTTAGTTACACCTTTAATTTCCTTCATAAGGCGCTTAGTGAGCTTAAAAAGAGCCAAAACATGAAAAAGCAACAAACTTGACTAGCAATAACTCTGCATGTTAAAATAAGGAATGTATCCCATATATCCTCCACATATTCAATGTGAATCAGAGCAACCTTTCAGGGCTGAAAACGAATCATCGTCTGCAAAAACTATCTACTGTAACTGCATTCAATTTCGAGAATAAGATCACATCGGTTGATTTAGAATCTCTCGTCCCCTGAAATATATATATATATATATATAAAAAATGAAGTATATTATGAACAGATGCTAAAGACTGTTTGATCTCCTCAGTTGATATTCATTCTTTGTGCCACAAAGTGCTGTTTCACCAGGGTAATACGCCCTGTGCATGTTACGTCACTCCCAACAGCTTGCAGAATAACAGAAAAAAATAACAAAAAAAACACAAAATGCTCCTATTGATGTGAGGGTTAAAACAGGCTGGGTCGCGAATCTGCTGAGATGGAACTTAAATAGTGAGAAGAGCTTGACCAAGGTAACAAGTGACCTCCGAGGACAGAGCAAATGTACGTTGACGTCTCAGCGGCGGTGGGAAAAGGGCCGACGGTGCACAGTGACATGGCATCAAATTGCTCTGAGAGTGCTTCAAGTTTGTGGGACTCTGTCAAAGGCTGGCAGAGTGGCTGATGGATTTTGGTGTCCGCTAAGAGCAACATGTAGCATGTGAGAGGTGGTTGTAGGTTTACACGGGCATGTGCATCTCCGAGTACTCGTCCGGACACTCTCTCTCGTCAAACTTCGGCTCCGCGTCGTCCGCATCCAGCTGGAAGTGGAGGGGAGAACGTCAGAGACTGGACACTTTCAAGTTTTCAGGCTTTTATATTTACTACAACACAAATGATGGTGGATTTTTTTGGTCCGATACTGATAGATATTTGTGAGTAAAAAAATACTGTGACAATATATTGGCTGATTTTTCCCTATAAATTAAAACATAAAGAAACCCATTGCTCTGAGAAATCATCAAATATGCTCAAAAAGTGGAGTCTGCAATTGGATAAAATAATAATGAAACTGTTTTTCAATTATTTCAAGTACTTTCTTGCATATTGAGAAATATATGCTGATATATCTGTTTTGAGTCAATATTGCACAATAATATTGGCAAGCAGATATATCAGTCAGACTCGGTAATATGCCATATATAAAAATATCTTCAATTCTATCAATACTATCTATCAATACATTTTGAAAAATAAGTTAAAGGAAAACTTCAGAAATGCAAGAGCTATTTTTCCAGTGTTTGCATATTTTGGAGAACTTTTCCTTTAACATAACTCATCTTTACATAAGTCAATTTCAAACACTAAGCTCCACTGTTACAGTTGTGGGAGTACTGTAGGTGTATAAAGTTTGCGTATTGCGCCCCCCTGTGGCGGACTTACACATAGCATCTCTCTGACAGTGAAGATGCGCGTTAGCAGGAACATCTTGACAGGGACAGTGAGGATGAGGACGAACGGGAAGGCCAGCGATGCTTGAGTGGACATCACGGCCCACAGAACTGCCAAACACACCACCTGGATGCAGGTGAACAGGTGCATCCGCAGCGTACGGACCTGGGCAGACAAAGAGTGTTTATATATGATCAATAAGGAAAAGGAATGAGAAAAAACTGAAGATTTAATTTTCCCAAGTTCAATTCTGGCGTCAGATATGGAAACTGGGGAAAAGTAATGAGGCAAAAACTTAAAATTGCATGTCAACAACAGCGAGTGAGCGGTCCAAATTTCTCCCCAGCCTCGTCTGAGTCTCTCACCTTGCGGACATAGGTGTGGTCAGGGTGGTACTTGGGCGGCATGAGCAGCAGCATCATGCGCTCTGTCAGCTGGATGCCATTGAGTGACATCACACCCATGTAGAGGAAGATACCAAACAGCACCGCCAGGGGGATCTGACGCAGCAGGTCTCCGATCACGATGGACAGGCCTTGTGACAGAGGAGGGGTCAGGGTTAAAGACAGCATGAACTGGCATTTCAACAGTGGTTTATTTCCAAAATTAGACATCTTACTGGCCAAAACAAAATGCTTGGGCGGGACATAAGGAGTGGAGGAATAGTAGCTTGTATTCCCCCTCCAATTCCCCCATATTCCCCCTCCATTTTTGGCATGTTTTGTTCAATAGATGTACATTAGAACACAGAAAGTTTGTTCAACAGGTGACATTTTCCACTTTAATTTACTTCTAATAAGGGGGGAACACAGTAATAAGAGAGAGTTCAAGTACAGTCACTTCTCCACTTCACTTCCCCCTAATCACATGGACTTATTTTCATGTCAATAGCTGTAGTTCCTTTTTATGTCTGTCACTCACCGACCATGATGGCCACCAGCAGTCCTGTGACCCTCTGCTCTTTCACTTCCTGGATGCGAGGCTTGTCTCCCGGGGCGACTGCCTTGCTCATGACGGTGAGGGCGTTGACGTGGGTTACGGAGCGGACAGTCGCGGCGGCCATCCAGGGCAGGCCGAAAAGAGCGGAGCTGCCTCCCAGCACGACAATGAGCAGCAGGTCCAGATGGAAACCCGAACCCTTCACCAGCATCCGCTCCTTCTTACTCACTATCAGACTAGAGCGAGGCGAGGAGAAATAAATAAATAAACCACATCGTATGGGTTTCACAAATAAGGAATACAAACACAAGCTGGAGCTGACTGAGCAAAATGAAATAAGGACAAACTGAGGTATTAAAGGCTTGAAAACTTGCAGCAGGAATAAACGTCTGTCCTGAGTAAATAGCTGTAATGTGCTGGCATTCAGAAGTTATTGGGGATGTATGTAAACAAATCCAATGCCATGCTACTATTGTAGCCTTTACCATTAAGGGTCAAGATAAGTCAACTCAAGGGAGTTTTCTTAGGGGGAAGGTTGTGTTGCAAACTTTGGATTCCCATCATGTGGAAAGAATGTTAGATAAAAGACTCCTACATGTAAACAGCCGTCATTTCAGCTTTCAAGTATGTAGCAACTGGTAATGTAATCACTCCTGAACAATGTCACAACTTAAAAAAAAAAACAGTCTCTCCGAAAGAATCGCCATTGTGATACAATATTTTTTCCCGATAATGTCAGATTTTGTAGCAACTGATAACAGGCAACAGTTACATTACAAAGGCCATAACATGTTGTTTTACTGATGATGTAATATTATTATTATTGACTAACAAATTTTATTCTTTTGAATCATTACAATATTTGTCATCATTATTATTATTATTATGTCAGCAGTTAAGCGTTGAACCCATTATGATGTCATAATTGTTGATTGATGTAATATGTTATTATATTATCTGGTATTATTACATCAGTTTTTATTATACGACATCACTTACACACCACTAGTCCTATGAATCATAAAATTATTATGTCAGCAGTTAAAAATGTTAAACCCACTATGATGTCACAATTGTTGTTTTATTGCATTTTAACCCATTTACAGGGCACTTCATTGTGCTTTAAAAGATCTTTATTCATATTTATTACATTAGTTGGCAATTGTGACATCATGAAAGTGTAACCCTGTTTCTTTTCTTTTCTTTTTTTTAACATGTTTAATTGTAAAGCACATTGCACTGCATTTGATTGTACAAAATGAGCTGTGTAAATAAAGTTTGATTGATTGGGACTGCGATTAGGACTGCAGTCAGCTGTGGTCAATGCTGTATTAAGTTTAAAAAAAAAAATCATGTTGTGTTAATGACTATTGAGGTATAAAGAAAACTTGACTCATCACATTTGACAGCTTCAAACACTGCACACTTTGAACTGTCAAGTTGTTTTGTTGAATATTCCCACATGACTAAACTGCAGCATTACTCACGTGGTGATCTGCGTCTCCATGAAGATGAGGATGAACACCAGCAGGGCAGGCAGCACGCAGGCGAACATCATCCAGATGGGGAACTCACCCTTCGAACCAAGAGGGTTGATGATCCAGCCACGCTTGCTGGGACTCGTCACGGAGAAACCGCTGGGAACGCTCAGTTTCTGGACAGGAGGAGTTAAGGAATGTGAACAATCGAACAATGTCAGATAAGACTGAAATGATTAAGGTTTATAATGTGCATCTTGGGGAATAAAACACCAAAAGAGAACAACTTCTGTTTGATATGGTGCTCGTATTTCAGTCTCACCTGTGTGTACGTGTCATTTATGCTGTAGTCCACCAGCACCATGATCAGGATGGCAATGGGCACCCCAAAATCTCCAATAATCCTACGGAACTGAAAACCACAATACCAGACTGTATGAGCAGAAGTGGTTGCTTTATATGTACATTATATCAAACGATGATCAGAAAGACGTGAATCCTTATTTATTAGAGCCACATATTTTACAATTAACCCAACTATTCTCCTGATTATGTGTAGGTATTCTAAGGTGATGCCTAAAACCAAAAACATTCAAATATAAAATAGATTGTTATAAAACAATTATACATTGCATATGTGTGCATTTGGCATTGCAAATACATTTTGATCCGGAATTTAATCATTTGGACAGGGTCTCCATATAGATGGATTTCTGCAGTGAGTCTTAAATCATACATGAAAACTTAAAATATGGTGGTGGAAGTTTCAATAAAGATTTAATGACTGATATGCAAAGGAAGTGATGTTGCAAGAGTATCCTCTGCCTTGTGTACGACAGTGTAGTGCCTCACCCTTCCGGGAAAGAACGCGCTGTTCTTGAACTTGCGTAGATAAAAGGCAATAAAAAAGGTTCCAGCCATGAGCACTAGAGACAGCAGTGCAGTGTTGGGCTCCCCAAGGACTTTCACCGTCACAGGCACAGTGTTGTTTAGCATTAGTGTGACATTTTCTGCTGAGACGTCCCCTTGTGTGCTGTTGTCAAGGGAACAGCGTTTCAGTGGGTGCTCCTTGAAAATCTGCCAGGCGACACAGAGGGCTCACATTAATGCACAGCATTTCATTGCCTGCCTCCACACACAGTATACACACTACACATCCACAAGCACACACCCACAAACACTTAGACACACACATACACACACAGAATGATTGCTTTGACAATGCCTCAGGGGGATTAGCATTCACCGCACTTTTAGGGACCACAATCGTACTTTCTGGGAAAGGAGATTAGTCTGTAACCAAATCTCTTTCAAGTCTGTGCCATAAAGCTCTAAAAATAGCAGCCTTCCAAAATCATAAGCCTGGATAATGGTTAAATTCTCAAGCCATTTAACTTTCAAGGCCACTCAATCACAAAAGATTTTGGAGGTGCACTTGTTAGAAAAACATACTCATTTCGACCCTGAGTTTTGAATACTGTCCAAAGACTCGTCAGTTCAATTCAGTGTCACAGACGTAAACGCCCAGCGTGCCAACAAAAACTTCTTGTAATCAGAGTTGTTATTTCAACTCTCAGGTGTACCTTGCCAAGCTTCATGAAGGTTTCGCAGATGAAGATGAGGGAGATGAGGAAGGAGAAGATTTCCTGGGTGAAGCGGGAGACGAAGCGGACCAGGAAGCTGCCCTCGAAGGCCACTGTGACTATCACGATGATGATGAGCCAGAACCCGATCCAGACACGGCCGGTCAGATACTCCACCTCGTTCCCTTTGCAGAACTGCAGGCACACAGATATGAATGTTACAGTGTTACAATGTTACAAAGTCACAGTGCAATTTTCATGACAAGCATATAGTACATTAAAAAAACAATTGCATGCAATTACATATACTGTATATATACACGTACTTTCCTGTAGTGCGACTATTTTGCACATGGCACATCACCTGCCATTATATAGTGTTTAGGAGGTGTTACGTATGCAAATAAATGCTCAGCCACAGGCCTCCAATTTAAGAGCAAGTGGGATTCATCATTCAGCACACCGTGGTAAGAACACACGTTTGGTGAATCTGGAGCTGATTTCTCTTATTCTTTTATCTCAACAGAAAAATAAGAGAAAATGGTAGAAATTCAAGAGAATGTTGCTGCATCTGGCCCACTGTTGGTATGCTGATTAACCAGCAACTCACAGAGTAAAAGGCTTCTTCAAAGACAAGCAGAGGTCCGGAGAAGCCCACAACAAGCAGCGGCTGAGCCCCCAGCAGGCAGAAGATGATGCCTTGCACCGCCGTCGACACAATCAGCTCAGACACTCCAATCAGACCTTCGGTCTTCTCACCTAGCAACAGACACAGACAGCCCATTAACAAAACACTGAAGGGGAACTCACAGTGTGTACTAGCTAGCATCAGAGCTCTGTCAACTCAACCATTAATTACAGAAACAAGGACGGGGTTTGTCAGTGGAGATGATGTAGGATGTTGTGTGTTTATAGTACATGCACAGTGGGTCAAGTCTTGTTTTCCCACACATAACTCACCGAGCAGGCCTCCAAATGTTATGGCTGGGGAAAGGGCAGCAAAATAGATGAAGATAACAGCAGCCATGCACTGAGCGTTCAGGGCGTCCTTGAAGTCGCTGAGGTACTTCGGGTATCGACGACGCACATCTCGAATCAGCCCACCAAAGGGACGCCCAGTGCGCTCTAAGGGGTCGTCGGATTTCTTCAAAGGCGTGAGGAGGGACTCTGAGTGACAGGAAAAGAGCAGGTTTTTAATCCCATTTTGAATAACAGGAAGTTGCGTTAACTTTGAGGAGCACCGATGCTTCCACACAACTGAAAAGAATACCCTGAACATCGTGAAAACGCAAGTCATTTCAGGAGGAAACACTTACCTTGATCTTCAAGGCTCTTGGGCTCCTTGGCCAGCAGTTTGACCCCCTGTTCCTCCCTCTTGCGGAGCATCTCCCTCTGGAAGCGAGCCACGGAGCGCAGCAGCTCATCCCCACCCATCTCAGAGGGGGGCAGCACGATGCTGCAGTCCAGGAAGCTGTTGATGGCATTGAGCAGGTCCTGTCTGTCATCCGCCAGGTAGGCTGCCTCGTGGAAGTGCTGGGTGAACAGTCAGATTTAAACATATCCATAAATTGATCTCTTGTGATTATTGAAATAATGCATATTGATCCTCTTCTATACTGCATATACATTATCTATATATAGGTCTATTTATCCTACAATAATTTGAAATCTCGAAAAATGCAAAATGCTAAATGGTCAAAGTAGCTGATGAATTTTGAAATGCATGACACTTAGCGCACAAAAGTAAACATCCCTCCCTGTTAACACTTCACTTACCTTGTCAGACATGAGTGTGGAGATGGAGCGTCCTATCTGGTGATAGTCCATGCTGGTGCTGGGGGGTCCCAGCAGGACAAAGAGGAACCTGACAGGCACAGGGACCTCCAGGACAGAGTCCAGCTCCACTGCTTCCTGCAGCCGCACAAACGCCATGGTGGGCTGCTCCAGGAAGTCCACACTGCCTGGAAGACCCGGGACAACAGTCAACATGTACACAGTACTGAAACACGCCGTGAAAGATGAAAGAACAGAAGCAAGAGAAGCTGTGAGTAGGCAAACCAGCTCTTGTATGGTTATAAAAGAAGCAGTAGGAGATAACTCACCCACAAGGACAACTGTGGCCTCAGCGTTCTCTGGGATCTTCTCCAGCAGCTTCAGCTCATGTTTGGACTTGGACCGATGCATGCCAGTGGTCAGGGTGGACTCTTTCTGCTGGAAATGGCAACAGGACCAATCAGGACCATGTACACAATGCTTAAAAACCATCAAAATTAGAAATCATTGGGCTTTTTGGCAAAGAAGGGCATCCAACAGTTTTTACTTCTCAGAACCCAGACATACCTGTACCTCGTTCTTCTCCATGTCGATGCGCGTGTCCGTTTCGCCCGCGGTGGTCGCAGAGCCCATTAGAGGGTCAGTGACAGACGGCTCTGGCTGGTGGATGTGGTTGGCACTGTGGTGGTGGGCCATCAGACTGCCCAGGCTGGCTGCTGAGATGTTTCTGGGGAAAGGGCTACTGTGCTCCTTCTCATCGCTCGGGTGACTAGGGGCAGGAGGGAGAGGTAGAGATAGGGTGAGCAGGAGGAAGAGAGGCAGCGCCAAGGCATGAAGCCATCTAGTAGCAGGAAGCGTGCAGCAGTGAGAGGAAAAATGTTTAATAGCTATCCATCATTTCATCCTTAAAACCAACACTGATTGGCAATCACAAAGTAGCATTGGCCATGAAGTCAGTGTGTAGCTCTATGTCAGCATCCATGCTGTCAAGGTGGATGTGGCGTCTGCAATTTTCCACATGCTTCCACCTACCTGTCTGTTTTTCTAATAAGCGAATATAGAAAGTGAAAGTGGATATCGGGTCATTTCCCCATATCATCTCCACTCTGCAGTCGCATTAAATAAGTCCCGCTGGAAACCACTTGACTTCTTTAAGCCTAGCTAATGCTAGGCTGCAGTTAGACAGGGATACATGATGTCTTGTTTGATTTGTTTATCTTGATGTCCGAAGGAATCTCCACTGGGCTGGTATAGAGGCCTGGTGCTGCCAGTCACCTGTGTTTGAGCAGCAGGGCCCTCAGGACGTTGGCACGGTCTTCAGCCTTGATCTGGTCAGAGATGATCATCTGCTCCACCACTTGGTGGGCGATGCCAGGCAGGGTCTTCTGGTCCAGGTCCAGCAGCACCGCCCCTGTGGACACAGAGGCACATTACAGAGGGTTCCCGCATGTTCAAAATATGACATGCAGAGTACACAAGTATACTCTGGCTCTCCCTCTGTCTTTCTTTTCAGTCTCTCTCTCACATGTGCACACACTCGCATGTGCCAGTCTCACCGTGTGAGATGGTCTTGCGGAGCTCCAGCAAACTGCGAAAGGAGAGCGAGGCCACGTGAGGTTTCCCCCAGCGGTCAGTCTCCTCTTCCACGTCTTCCTCAAACTTGATCCAACGAGCCGTCTCCTTCCACTGCATTTCCTGGTTCTTGTCCATGGTCAGCTCGTTCAGCTCCACAAAGACCTGAGAGAAACGTGACAAGGAAACGCATACCGGCAGTGAGAGAGGTGCAGGTGAGGAGAAGCTGAGATCGTGGAGAGGGTCCTGAATTAAAATAGCATGCACCTCCAGCATTTGCTGAATATCTGCAAGTAAGTTGTCAACCCAAAGTGTCGGTAATCTGTCAGGTGTTCAAATAAGATACTTTGGTGACTTTGGCGGTGCATCTTATCTAGGTGGTCAAACTGCGTGTCAACTTCAAAAAACAGCCTATATCCTCACCAGTGTACCATTAGGATTATTTGAGGCAATACATTAAAAATGTATCAATGTTATATTAGTCTTTATAAGTCGAACTTACACTGCAGTTAAGTCAAAAGTACAACACTGGTGAAAAGATAGTAGATGACACACAAAAACCCTTATGTAAAAAACTTTGGGTGACACATCATCATCACGCCAGTCAGCAGCTTTATCAATCACATGTCGGTTAAACGTCATTCTTAAACGCCATGCTGGTCAGTCACAATCACCTGTGAAATAACAAAAAACAAAATATAGGCTGGAAAACACCACAGCCTCCCTTAATTTACCAGCTGTGCCACTATACCGCTGCTGCATGCCTGTGAAAACACGCTCACACGGGTCAAACCTGGCTTTGGCTGGCTACCCAGCCTCACCTTCTGGCGGCGAGCCATCGGACTGGAGACCAGCAGGATGCCTCCAGGCCGCGAGGCAGAGCGGTACAGAATCACCGGTAACGACTGGAGGAGCGAGAGGGCGGAGGAGTGGACTCAAACACTGATACAGCCCACACAGAGGAGGGGACCCTCACCTCTCCACCCCACCCCACCCACACTCTATTCCTCCTCAATAACACGCACACACACTCACCTGACAGGACCCTGTTGTTTACCTGGGCTGCTGGGGGCCCGTGTCTGTGTGTGAGTATGAGAGTGTGTGAATGTGTGTGCGTGTTAATAAAACATGGCTCCCTCTCTCAGGAGCTTCCAGTGTCTGGTTACCTAAGATCCTCTCTCCCCTTTTCTTTTCCGTGTGTGAAAGGAAAGACCTCATTCATTCATTTTTAATTGTGTCCTGCCCCCCATCCCATCCACAAAAGAGAGGGGGCTGTTCTAAATTTGAGAGAGGTAATGAAGAGACAACATTTCCCAGGATTTGGGCAATGAAGTACAACCTTAGGTCAAACATTAGGGTTGCGTAAAAGCCCACAAAGTTTCTTCCAACTTCACAACAGGAGGTTGGATTTTAATGTGGCCAAAATACTTAAGTAAAGTAAAACTTCAAATATCATGTATGCCTACTGTGATAAACACAACAGCAAGACCTTTTAAACAACAAATCTATATTTTCTCTCTAATAAGTTTACAGACACTGACAAAAAAACAGACAAAAATCGACCAAATTCTGCATTAACTGTCATCATGCCATGCCTGTTCTGCCTCACTCCTACAGCATGGGGATGATAAATCCTCTCAGACAGTATCTCACCTCATGTGGGGTGCGGTCTTGTTTACGGGTGCGAGTGCTGGGCTCTTTGTGGTCCTTGCCGATGTGCACCACTTGTCCCTTGGTGCTCTTTCTGACCAGGTGTCTGCGCACACCAGGAACATCCTCGAAACGATGACCTGGAGGAGAGATGAGAAGAGTGAGATGTATTAAAGAACAAAGTTTGCTGACCGAAAATAACATTGGATGACAGACACCTTCAACAAGAGGTCCTTTTAGGGGAAGAAATGCATTTGTCTCTTAATCCGATGCCTTAACCATAAAATCAAACAAGTTGAAAAACATGACCTCCAAGAATCCCCAAGTAGAACTGGGAATTAGGTCAGTGTATCCCAGATAAGTCGCCCAGTTTTACCGTGTGGTATTCTCACTTCTTGACCCTCAGCCTGCATCGCATTGACCCTTGGCTCTCAGATCAAATCTCAGCCCACTGAGTCAAAGCGGACCAAGCCACTCCGCTTTTGTTCTTGTGGTCCCACAGCAGGGAGTAGAGTTACCCATGCTGGCAGCACACCAAGCATTGAAAGGGACATGGATAGAGACTGAGACACTGGATGGTAGAGATACAACACCACACTGTGGGTAGGGATTGTCCTGTCAGATGCTGAAGTTCAAGGATCAGTGGAAACTTTGGCAAAAACGGTTGGTTCCCTTAAACGGAGCCAGCGATTAGAAAAACGAAAGAATCCTATTTTTACTCGAATGTGGCAAAATGAAAAAAAGATGATCCCTCAATCAGCATTCAAAATATTCTCAAATAAAACAAGCCTCACATCAACAAAAAACACATCACAGCAACAACACAACACAAAATATTAGGAGCAGTGCTAAAAAATTCCTTTCTAAAAATGCCAGATGCCTTACCTTCATCAGTGGCTGTGTGTCCTATGTAACAAATAATGATGCTATTGTGGTTCTTCATGAATGTTTAAACTCATTCCCAAAAAAAACAGGCAGTCATCAGAAGGAAAAAAAATCCCAAAGAATACCTGTGACAGCTCAAAAACAAGGTATGACTTTTGCTAAGACGGTCCACTGTCAAATAGCTCCATGGCTTGTCTGCTGAGGTGTGACTCAAGTTTGGGCCAGACTTTGGAGTAGGATGGGGTCTGAGTGGCATGGGGCTCTTGAGGGAAGAGGAGATTTGTGGTGGGCGTAGGGCTAGAGCTGGCACAGGCACCAGACTACGTGACCCCGCACTGCTCCAACATGAGCCTGCAGTCTTGCGCACACGGTGAGTTTTGACAAAGCGGAAAAAGTTGCCATTTGTTCACCGGCGCCTGACCTTCTGCGGGTTGAAACTATCAGAATGCATTAGCGGGCAGAGGTGTTAACTTGCTCAGGTCGAACAAAAGGGGAGGGACAGTGATCTAATAATTCCTATTGTTGAGCGGCAGCCAGCCACAGAGAAACTTTCCCAGGATGATTTACTGTGGCGGGAAGCAGATAAAAGAAGATACGGAGGAATAACTAGTGATGGACCTTTGGGGAAGCTCTACCTTTTGTGTCACTAAGCCCCATAATGACCCATCTCGACACCGGGCGCATATCAAGCCCATATCTCCATTATAGTCCCTACACTTCGTCCTCTAGATTACTTAGCTCTTCCCCCCTTTGTTTCACTCCACTAATGACTAAGAGGTTGTGAACTGAGGCCCAGGTATCTCAATTAGCCACCATGTTGACTCTGGCCTGATTCCAGGAGCCTCAGCTGACAGCGGGAACGGCTAATTTAATAACGCAGGACCTGTCTGCCACACACTCTGATAAGCTGCTGCTCTCTGCTGAGGGGTCGCCTCCCTGACGTAAATCACCCTGCCCCTGACCGCAGCCCCCACGCTGGGCCGGGGGCCCGAACGTCACCGGGCAGCAGGGCTCCGCCTGCAACGTAGAAGGACTTGTGGTGCCCCTCATTAAAGTCCCTCCCCCTCTGCTGCAGCAATAATAATGATGAGATATCCAAGTGGATGGAAAACACATACATACACACATACTATGTAACCAAAAATAAACAAAACAACAGTATTTCAATAAGTAATGACTCTCAAATCATATTTAACAGGTGCCTGACAGTGAACATTTTTTGGTCAGGGAAAAGATTTTGAGACTGAAAAGCTCTTAAATCAACTGACAGGGACCGAGAGGAAAAACCTGACAATATACTGTCTAGGAAAACCAATTTAAAAAAAATTATCTCTTCATAAAATAACCCTGAGCACTTTCATCATGAAAAATAAACAGCCAAAGACACCTAAAATGTAGGTCCTGTACAGCTCAATGCAGAGAAAGACCACGGCCAGGATTGAGGTCTCAGTTTCCATGGAGACCCCTAATGCTAAATATGCATTATAATAATCTATAGAGCTTTGGATAAACACGTACGCCAAATGACCTACACTGTGTTAAAACAGATTTTATGACACAAAAGTCCTCCATGTGATATCAAAGTTTCTGCCAACACTCACTCTTGATGCCGTCCAGGTCAGCAGAGGCCAGCGTCTGAGCCTCGCTCTCGTCGGTGGGAATACGTTGGTACTTGGCCTGCTCGGTGCCCGTCATGTTGCCCGTGCGCCGGCGCTCTTGCAGGTCGTAGCTGCGGCTGGCGGAGGCGACCCGGGCCAGCGGTATGTGTTCGGGAGGCACTGGCTGGACAGCAGGACTGGGGGTGTCGGATGAGTCTGGCTTTCTGAATAATGCAGAGTGACGAAAAGCAAGACAAAGTTGTAGCTTGGAAATGTGACAGAGGAATAAAAATACTTGAAGTTTTCTTGCTTTTGGTTGATCTTACAACTTTATCACTTTAAAAAATACAAGATGGAAATTGATTACCCCTCTACCCTACTACTCTTAACACTTAATTTCTTTTCCTACCACATGATCCCTCTGCTGTCATGAGGATATTGTACACTATGGCTCTGACATTTATACACTTTGATATCTTTGTGATCAAGGACTCAGAGCTCATTCTGCTGCTGCGCTCAACTCTCCACTATCTCTCAGCTAAGTGCCTCATCTTAAATGGCATAAACACAATGCAGATATGGAAGGTAAAGATGCCCAGCAAGAATTTATCAATTCAAATCCTCAAAAGCACATTGGAATACAACAACAACATCATAAACTCACCGTCTTTTAAGTGTAGTTTCTCCACAGTATCTCACGCCTGTTTAACTGAAGCATCAAACAGTAGCCAAAAGAACTATTTTTTGACTCAACTATCTTAGCCTTTATATCAGAATATCTTATGAATACGAGTCCTTTGATTTCTCCCTGTTAGACTGAAAATACTAACGGGCGTACCAAAGCCTTTATCCCAGTCCAGCCTCAGCACTTATGAGGTAGAGCGGTAAATGTCATAGGTGGACCCTGGGGCTGGTGAGGTGCGTTGGCCCTGAAGCCAGTGTTTTCTATGGAGACAGGTGATATATGGGTCTCTGAAAGCAGGATTATTTGGGTTGGTCAGATCAGGCCCAGCAGGCCCACTAGATGCCTGGGACATGGTAACGTACAGTGTGTACTTCACGAGCCAATGAGACATGGGCCTGAGCTGTTTCACCCAATCAGAACTATGTCACAGAGCGGCTGTGAGAACATTTCAGCAACATGACAAAAACATGCATTACGCAGTCATCGCAGCGGGTAACGCAAGATTATACACCAAATAAAGTTTGGCCACCCCCCGACCCTCTTTTCTGTTCTCAGCCCTGGTAGTAGAGAAATAACACCACTCACTCTGTGGAGGTTGCTTCGTCGGTGTCTGCACCCTCACCAGACTGCGGTACAATGTCAAGCTCCCGGGAGGGGTGGGGGCTCTCTTTGCCAGATTTGGCCGCATGGTCTTCATCAGAAAGAAAGAACTGTGGAGACACAGACAGCGTAGAAGCCCTGCTTGATTAGATATAGTCAAAAAGAGCGTGACAATATGAGTGTATACAGCATAATACAGTATAAGTTTCAAGATAGAAAAAGTCCAGAAAAAGACACAAAATGGTTCAATTAACATTGCCTGCATTCTCTATAGGCTCAGTGTAGCTGAGTCTACATGGTCCCCATTTGCCTGTCCATATCAACAAACTGCGCACTGGGCTTGAACAACAATAAAAAACAGAAATAGAAATTAAATGCACTAATTAAAGCAAAAACCTATCTGAAAGTTGCTGAATGATATCTAAACAGTGACATTTTGATCAGATCAACAGTGATCATGTTTTGTGATGTATCATAATATCAGTGTAACATGAAACTCACTGATGAATGATTAAGGCCATGCTGAAATATTCATAGAGGAAAATATGGTAATCCTACAGCAGTAAGTGACCGGGTTGGGTGACAACAATGCGGTGCCATTTGATGGCATGGTCTGATAGCTCAACATTGTCCAGAATCAACTGAATCACTGTGACCTCGTTTGCACCTGAATTAACAAGTGTGCTGGGTGATTGGATTGTAATTGGATAGCGCAAAAATGAATAAAATCGAGGTGTAAAATGCAACCAAGAGACACTACAGACCTGTACATCTTTGGCTCCGTCTGACTCGGAGGGCGTAGTGGTCGCCTCTGCCCCCTCATCCTCTTCGTCCTCCTCATCCTCTCCCTCCTCTATGGGGCCACCGATCGGACCAGGGCTCCCTTTGTGGTCTTTGTCCTTTTTCCTTTTCTTGTTACTTTTCTTCCTGCGTCCCTCAGGGGGCAGTTTGGACAGGGGCCGGTGGATGTGATGAGAGGAGTGACGGTGGTCTGGTGGAAGAGAAACAAAAAAACAAATCAGGTGGTGTCAACAGAGGGGCAGTACGTGTAAAAATTTTTTTTTTTTTTTTTTTAAACACCCTCTGTATAAGAAACCATATGTTCAGGTCTTCAGCGCATGAAAGACAAGCCACTATTTGTTTACGTTCAATGTCCTCCTCATGGTAGTTGCGGTGGTGCTCATCAGGGACAGCAGCACCGGGGCTCAGGATCTGCTGGAAGCGCTGGACGCCCAGGGCTTTGTTCAGGTCCCCATCATCCTCCTCTTCTGGGCGTGGAGCCCCTCTTAATGATGAGGCAGCAGGAACCTCTGGCTGCAGAAAAACAACAGAAAATAAACTACGTGAAGGACAAGATTGACCAAATGACTCAGCACAGACAGGTGGAAGTGTCAGCAAGTTAACACATTTGTGCAACTTGGCCAGACTGCTCACTGATTCAGCCAGTCTGTGAATCTAGACTGTGTGTGTCTCTCACTTAAACCAACACTAGAGGGAGTTCTGCTCCTGCCAATGTGCCCTTATGAGCCCAACATCATATACTAGGTCCCCTCACAGTATGGGTTATCGAAATTAGTGTTATACTACAATAAAATCCATATGCTTTGATCAGTGACTCTTTCCCCATGGTGTGATGTGGCAGGGATCATGTGGATGATAAGAGATCTGTTTTCCTGCAGCAGGGCGCTGGACCCCGCTGTGCCCTGCTCTGTGGGTGGGATGTTGTGATAAGGAGGGGCTGGACGGGGTGCAGCAAGAGGATTCACTCTGGCTAACAGAGCGATCCTGTGGCCACCTCAAGGCGAAAGCAGATGTTGCCGTGGCTACCGCACAGATCCCTCGGCTCCCGTGGCGAACCCGTCCTGCGGCAGAGCGTAGGGACGACATGGTGCCATGGGTCATCTGACGTGCCCTCAAACAGTTCTCAGGCCGTCCAACATGTAAACCATATATTAAGTTCCCTGCAGCGCCACAGGGAGGACCAGAAAACACATGATGATATGCAATTAAGCTTCTCCCACCTGTAGCTCCTGGTTTTTAAAGATTACTTAGGGTTTTATGTTTAGCAGACTACTAAAACGGTATATAATTTACATTGGTGTACTTTAGCCTACACACTCAAGGTTATATATCCACAAGGAGTGTATGGGAACACTGCCAGCAAGCATTTAAAGAGATTTCCAGAAAGTGTGGAAACTTGTATCATGACAGAATCATGAATACTTGCTCAAATAACATACTATTAAAAATATACCCACTTCTATACACTGACTAAATCTACAGAAACATGGTAGACATGTATGGCGCAAACTGGTTTTGTGTGATTCGCGCCATGTCAACAGCTACAGCTGAGCACTGTAAATCTGCAAAGACTGCAGGCAGTAAACAAGAACCTGAAGGATTTATGATACTCAGTGATATTTATCCTCCTGTGCACGGTCAAAATGAAGACACGTCCAAAACAAATGCAAGAAAATACCTCGCAATTTAAACTGTCTTTGCAAAAAGCAGATTCCCATGACCCACACAGCCACGAGGAGTTTTGCTCTGACCTGTAAACTATATGCTGTGCACATGCCACACAAAGGTGTAAGTAGAAAGCCTTTAAGTGAATCACAGACAAGCAAAGACTTACAAACAGTGGAGTCAGTGTGAGTCAAGGACATATAGGCTACCCTGTAAGGCACACATTCAATATTGACCCAAGATTCAATTCCTCATAAACATTAGCCAATCACTTTTTCTGGCAGTTAAACAAGAGACTTTAAAAGAGAAATGAACCAACCCCACCTTAACCTCCGCTGACAGAAACTGACAGTTCAGTGAATCAGTGCTATAAAGTAGCAAGGCAGCTACGAAGGTTGCCAACACAGCTAAAATGGAAAAATTTAGTTCTTTTCATACTCCAAATACTGAGTTGAAGTTAATATGAAGGAGTATGAGTCATGCCCAGTTTGTTAGTTTGTCCTACAGCAGCTTCATGAAAACACATCAACATTCAAATAAAAGCCTCTTTCAAAAACAAGCTTTACCGTAGACAATACAGAATGTAACTAGGTATCACCAGTATCTCACGTAAATTAGATGTTTGCTAAGAAAACCTTGAAAACACGTATCCTCTCCAAAAGAATGACACCCTGGAAAGCTGCTATACTATCTGGCAGTTTATTTTTACAGACCTCTCATTCACATCATGGTTTCACGTTGAATCTCTGGAGGTGGGAGAGATGTGTGAGGGATTCTCAAAGAGGTGAAAGAATTTTCCACAACCAAAGCCATGTGCAAAAACAATCCCCGAGCAGAGGCTTGGGCTGTGCTATTGCAACACTCGCTAAAGGTGAGCCGAGTAAAAACACAAAAAGGACTAAACAATGAATAAAACTGCACTCAACAAAAAGCCCACTGATAGACTAATATCTCCTGATCTGTGCTTCAGTCAGTGGTTTTCCAGGGACTTACCTCGCTCATGGCAAAGTGGGCTTAATGGAACCACAATCAGCGTTTGGGTGGCAACAAGTGTCAGTGCCCTCTACCATGACAACACTGGAGCTCTGAATCTCAACACCTCGATTAAGAACTGCAGGTAGGAGATAGCCCTTTCCCCCTGCTTATCAAAGCCTCGTGATGCCCTAATCACGGCCCTATCTTACAACCTGCCACCTTAACCAATCTGCCTATTGTGGCAGGGCAGAATAAACAAGACTCTCATTCCCGCTTTGAGGACAAATGTTGCCTGAAAGGACAAGCCGTGTTTGAACAGCCAGGAACAAAACCTCACGTTGACATTCAACTCCACATTTTAACTTTGCCTAAATATTGACCGTGGGGGTTTTTTAGTCAAACCTTGAAGGGCACTTTAACTGCACAGGAACTAAACATCTTACGCTGTTCCAAAGACACATTTCCAAAAGTTAATATTGACAGACACAAAAATATGACATTAAGTAACCAACAAGAATGAAATAGGTTTATGTTGTTTGGAAAGTTTTGTGTGCTACGACATAAAATCACTAATGAGTCATTTCTGTATGACATATGAACAACAGTAATTCATTGACGAAATCATTAAAGCATGTTAATATGGAAGTTTTACAGAGGTTTCTCAGTGTGTGCACAAAAACAGGGTGGAAAAATTCCATGGAAAGAGTGAAGAGCGCTAAGATCTGCATAATCAATCAGCTCTGCCGCGTTAAATCGTGCTCCTGTCACAGAGGAAAGTATCTTGGTATGCTGATCTCAGAGCATCTTCTAAAATGCCCAAACATGATGTTGCGTGTGGAACAAATACAGCATGGACTTTAAGAGCTATGGACAGCCACGCTTTATTCTTTTCACGATATACCATCAATTAGGGGTGTAACGGTTCTGAAACCACGATACAAAGGTCCACGGTCTTGAGTTGTGGTTCTATCTTCCATGTTTATTGTTATTATTCTATGTTAAGTTAGGGCAAGTTGCACACTTTGAAGATATTACACATTATGTCTATTTTATTTTTCCACATGCAACTGCACATGATCGAGTGATCGTGCTTGAGGTAAAAGTATTTATTTATTTATTTTTGTTTGTGTTCTGTCCTATTCATGTATTTTGAAAATCAACCCTCATGAACCATAGTAGGCAGCAGAAATAGAATCTGCAATGAAAGATTACGCTGTTTGAAAATAAAAAAAATAAAAATATATAAATAAAAATAAACAGCTCTTCCACTTCATCTATTTTAAGAAGTGATGAGTGAGTATAACAGATTAGCCAATGCAAATCTGTTGAGGCAATATGCCACCGATAGTTTTCACATGAAGCGTGTATGTTGCAGAGAGTGGTGTGTAATGACATCGACACTTGGCAGTGTGTGGAGGCTATAGAGGAGATTATCTGTGCCATGAGGTAGGCTCAAATCCCACACAGTCAGCACTTGCAGGGCGAAAGGGGACAAGAGGCTGTGGATGTTGTAGTGATCATGTAATACTGTACTTATCAAGTTACTGCATTCCTAGATATCTTTATGCCAGTTTCCGAGGAGCTCTGAGAGGGCACCCTTCTCAATATGCTCAGTTTGTGATCATGCAATTAAGCTTTAACCCATTTTTTAATAAGCCAACTGTGCAACCTCTACCTGCATTCTGCATTTTGTGGAGATAGCTTTCGCATAACTTTCATTATAACTCAAGATATTTTCCCCATTTTTATAATTCAAAAAACAATATAAAGTAAATTTCAAATGAATTTAAATACTACTAATCAGTGTGAGACCAGAATGTCTCTTTTCTTAGTTTTGACTTCAAGTGGTGAGGTTACCTTTTGTTTATATTTGCAGTAGAGACTGGGCTTTAAGCTACAATCAGTTCCACGATGTCAAGTTACGTAAGCAAGGTTTCAGCAGCCAAGCAAGACAAGATAAGGATGTCTGTGATGGTGTTTTTACTCACCGGTTTTATGTAAGCTTAAGATTTCTTACTGACAAAGTCTAAGTGTGTTGGGGGAGGAGGATTCAGCAGAGAAATGTGAGATGCACATGTGCAAAGTTAGCGAAGTGATAATACATGAGGGGGGAGGTGGTGTGAAATGTACAACACCGATATTCATGCTTGGGTTCCAACTAATATCTGATGGCTCACCCGGGACTATCCCACTGATAGTCACTGACATGCCTGCAGCATAATCATGTCTCACTACTACTACTACTACCTCCCTAATACCAGGATGTACATGTAGTCTAGGTTCCTGTATTTAGGTTGTCATCTCGCCTGCAGGTTTGGGTTCAACTCTATTTACTATAAAAAATTTGGGGCGTTATGTGATATACCGAGTTCTCAACCAAGGAGCTGGGTTAGAGCCCAATGCCAGCATGAATTTGCCCTGCTAATGTAACCCCGAGCAAGAAACTGAGTCCCAGCCAGCTCGAGAAGTGCCGTTCTTCAGCTGACCCTGACCTCTGACCTCCCACTGGAAAAGGACAAGCGAAAACAGAATTTGCCCATTGAGATAAACGAAGTATGACATTATTGCAAAGTTAAACATTATTGCTGACGGCCACGTTCTCTTCACATCTATAGTTGACGCAATCACAGTGTTCCCAGGACAAGAAATCATGCATGGTCCACCTACTCAGCATTGAGGGGTGACTATCAGTAATGAGTGACGCCTTGAGATAACATTAAGAAGTAATTATTACCTTGGATTGCCGATGCTTAGACAAGTCTAGGGGCTGTTGATAAAGTGGCAAGAAAATGTGTATCATAAGTGTACAAGAACCCGACTGAACATTAACCGGTTGCAAAGTTCACATTGAGTTTAAATTTACCCAAAGAACTGAATTCAGGGTTTAAATGTCTTCACCTGCGGTACTGAAGATCACATGTGATAGATGCTGGACAAGGACAAAAACACACTAAATACTAAATATCGCACACCTGAATGGAGAATGACCAGCTACTCTCAGATCAAAACCATGCTTGGGACTCTAGTATCGATATCGTGAGTCCTTTGTGTCCTAACTGTGCAAACTCACCTTCAGTGAATAAAGATAGTCCATTCAAATTCCACACAGGTGTCCCACTGCAGTTAAAAATATGAAGAGATAGCTGTATTTGTCTTTCCAATCTAAAAAGGTAAAAGTGCCAAGCAGACACGGTGGCCACAATTACAGAAGACAACCTCTTTCCCCTTTCGGTTGTCCCGTGTCACATGACCAGGGCAGCTCTTCATAGGAAGAGGAGATCACCCAGTTTCACAACGTTAGCCATTCAAAATCCAAACAGGATTATCTGAACAACACACTTCCTAACCACCCACACACGCGCGCACACACACATACATTGCTAAGGAGATAATAATTAACTTGGGGGAGCTGAAGCTGAAAGAACAACCTATAACTGCCAAGCCACTGTCATATGGCAAACACGTTTATCTTTCGTGAGATTCCTGACATCCAAGCTGTCTGATAGCATATCTGAAACACGTTTAATGATGAGCAAGTCATATTCTCGTTGAAATGACAATACAGCCCAACATCTCAATAAGAGACTGTCGTAAAGTCTCAATACAAGACCACCATTATACAGTTAACTGTTTTACAAGATATAAATAACTGTAAGGACACACTGATTCCCAACAGGCTCAAGTGAAATAAATGCTCTAAGGATGTCAGTTAACACCTTGGCCAAGATGATGTCCGCGTGCAAGGTGCCAGTGTTAAATAAAGGCCACAACAGCATGCTGTGTAAGTGGTCTGGTAATCTTTGTAGGAGCTGGTACTCGTCTTATCTTGTTCAGAAATGTTTTATGGCCTTTACAACTGCTTTTGTTGTTGTTTTTACTATATATTTGAGTGAACAGGCTTTCACCAAAAAGCATTTTGCATTTTACATTTCTTATCTTTTTGGACGGGCAGTTTAGTGTCAAATATCCACTTCTACCTACGGAATACCCTTCGTTCTGTCGCGGAGCGGGTGGGGTTCGAATTTTTCGACACGGGCAGCTCTCAGTCTCCTAGTTGTTTATGTCCAGTGAGGGTCCTCCTCCCAGGAGCTGTGCAGGCCGACCCAGGGTTTGTCTGGTCACATGATTGTGCAACACTGGATAGGAAGCAGCTGACTGAACGGCTGACAAAAATGCAAAGCTTGGGGAAAAGTAGGCATTTCCTGGATTGACAGTGCAGTTGGTCAAAATGAGTACAGCACTGCTCTCCTGCTGCCATCTGAGCATGATGTGCACTTCTGAAGGTTGGCTCTGAGAAAAGGTTATTCGAACAAAGCTTGTGCACTCTCTCATTATAAGTTATCGGTCACAAAAGAGTGCAGTGAAACGTGTTCTTGGGATGTCCTTCTGTGTTAACAAAGATATTAAAAACTAAAATTAAACACTTTGATACTGTTTAATTACCAATTTTTGGTGATTTACTTTCCATTTCTGAGCCCATTTTATTGTTTGGTGATATATTTTCTTAATTCCATGGATAACTGTCAAAAAGTAGACAATGAGATGTCAAGTTGCAATATTTCCAGCATGGCTGCAATGAAGTTTAATCAAGTTTAATTCTCAGTTTTTCAGCTCTTTAAACAGTCATGGGAAATGTCAGGTGTTGGTGTCAGCCCCTCAGAATTAAAGAGCAAGGCCCTTTATCTAGACTCAACATGCACACTGACAGCAGCACTAATAGACCAGAATGCATTGCATCTGCATCTTAGCTACTCTGTCTTCAGTAGCACGTGAAATATAACACCCTCTTCAATGTCTATTGTGTCATTTGAATAACTGGGCAAGGCATGCCATGGCATTATACCCTCGCCACTCCAGCTTCTTCACAAATGGAAAAACTTTCGCTCTCTTGCTCCTGCTATGCTTTCGATATTGCTGTCTCCACCTACGCATAAAATGCCCCTGCTCTCTCTTCTGTGAAACATAGGAGATCACTGACTAAAGTAGCAATGGATGAGACACCAGTAGGATTCTTCCCAAAAACAACCCCTGGAATGCAAAGAACATCATAAAATTGTTAGACTCTAAGAGTATCCAAGGGTCATTTTGCCTCTTAAGCTAGTGACCTAAAAAGTTTAATTGACTGTCCTCTGCCAAAGCATCTTAATCATCCTCCTAAGATGATCTTGTTGAGGAACCCTTTGAGGATACAAACACTTCTTTGTCTGGCGATTGACCTTGCCACTCATATTTATCATCCCACCAACAGCCGCACAATTATGTTTTCCAGAAGGCTAAGTCCAAGTGTGCACTCAACTTGTCTAAGTATTTCCAACGTGGGCAAGACAGCGACTTAAGAAAAAGGGAAGGAAACCGTTTCAATTGAGCAACCTTTAACATCCTCCAGTACTCCAGACAAACAGTAATGGCATTTAGGCAGGAGCAGCTCCCTGTGCATATGAGTCGTGATTGGAGGAGATTGCTTTTAACTGTCTTGTACATATTACTTTTGAGGCCAAATCCAAAGTATTTAGACAGCGATCTGGCTCTGGAGTGACCAGATTTGTACACACACAGCTCTGGAGGGAGCAGCACCATCCAAAATATACACTCTGATGCCAGGGAAGGCGGAGGAAGCTGATGCAGCATAAATCCAGCATAGAGAGAATGTGTTTTTGCCTCTGCAATCAGAAATGAAGAACAGTTTGTTGCTGAGCAGCTGCAGTCTTTGAAAATTGCCATAACCTTCTAATTGTAAACATCAGTTCCTACTCAGTAGCATTTCGCCTTGTTTGTCACCAAGGTCACCATGTCCACCTCATGCGTTTCATCATGTGGTCGACACCGGAGCCTGACCTCAGTGGGCGAGACTGAGCCCCTTTCTGTGTGCGGATGTGTGGACTTACACTGTGAATAACTGATGCCACGGCATCTGTGACTTGGTTGGGAGCGCCGGGGTTGCTCATGGCTCCGCAGTGGAGTTGCTGCTGGAGAGGCTCTGGAAAGCTGGTTGGGAACTGTGTGGCGTTAGCCCTTCTCTTTCTCGCTGGGACTCAGACAGCTTTTGGGCAGCATAACCTGGAGACACACAGATCAAGAAGTTAGTCCACAGTAACATGGAGCTGAGGCAAACTGTGCACTGAAATATCCATTTTGGGTTATGTATCTACTAGAGTAAGCTAAGGGGTTTTAATGTCAAGGTCAGCCAAATAGATATAGATACACATCAAACCCTGGAACCACTACAAGCACCGCAAATCTCACTTTAGAGCAATGTTTGTTATTTCTTAAGTAAGTAGAAAATCTCAGAACCTTATAAATTACACTTAAGGCTCATGTGGTGGCCACAGCGGTGCACACCAGCAGGCCGTTTATAAACAATGACAAGCCGTCTCTATTCATTTCTTTGACTTTTAGTTTCCAGCCCTGCAGCACTTCCTCACCACCATTCAAGGTCATTAGCCACCACAGTCTGATAAGATCCAGATAACACAGCGCTACTGTGGAGAGGACCCTTTGATAAGTGGCGGCACGTGCCTGCACCGCCACCCCATTCAAGACTCCATTGGAAAACGACGTATAAGAAGAGGAATACACCGATGATCATAATTCAAGCAGAGGAGAATCACAAACAGCAATTGAGGATTTGGACTGAACTGTTTGGGAGAAATGTCTGCTAAAAAAAAAATAAAAAATTCAAACAGTTTATTTTCTAGATTTAATAAAGTTTTTCCAAGATCAATCCATCATTGCATGAATAACAGCATGGGAATATAGCCTAAAGAAATGGACTACTGTTTAGACTGTAAGCTGTAATTTTTAAGAAATAATTACACTATGTAAAGGACATAACACTTTGTTTTACAATCCCTTAGATATACTGGACTCCCAGATGGTCTTTATTGGCTTCAATTTACAGAAAACTTGGCCAAGTGTCTCATTGGCAGCCTAACTGAGAGAACAGCGGTTTTCATTCAAACATGGTGCTCAAAGCAAAGGAGACCTCCGTTTTATTCATTAACGACTCCTTTCCTTTTCAGTATCACCAGTGGAAATTATGTTCTGCCAAAGCCACTCTGGCTCACTGACAGCTGCTATCAAAGTCAAGTGTTCTTGATGCCAACGCGCAATCATATCAATGACCTTGTTTATAAGACGGGATATCTAAGAGGTAGCAGCAATGTGTAGTAAGTACAATCAGCTCAAAAAGATTACATGCATTGAGGTGGCATTTGTGAGTATAGAGTGTAAACTTGTATTTGAATGTTATTGAAAAAAAAACTTGAAATTGAGAAACTAGAGTACATACTTATACTGCTCTTCATTTGTGCTAATCAATATACTCATTTTTAATCACATACTGGAAGTCTATGCTTTGACATTGAATTACTACCCTTGCAGTGATTGTGATGAAGCAGTGCACTAGAGACTTTTAGCTAGCCTGGATGCGTTTAAAGATTACTTTCTCAGTAAACCTAGACCCCATTATTGTGGAAAGGGGAGGGCTGGCTGCATGGAGATAAAGTTACAGATCACTGGGATCCTGAGTACAGAACCATGGGAACCAGCTTATGTTCCTCAGGGCATTTCTGTAATAATACCGTTAACATAATAATTACCAGAAAACAATTTGGGACAGAAATAATATCAGCTAAAATGATTTGAGAGAGTAAGTGGATTAAAAAAGAATGGTCCTCAAGTATTTTCTGTCATAAACCATGTACAGTCAATCTGTCAGAGATCTTTTGAGGGAACTGGCCGTTCCTTATGAAATATTTAACGTGACCAAAAGGAACACGCTGAATGCTGACAATGCAAGAGGTTTCAAGGACAAGATGCATTTCCCCTGGAAGAAGTTAGTAATGTCTTCCCAGTGTCACGCAGAGGCCCGGTACCATGCAATCTGTTCCCCCGACACTAAAGCAAGAGAAAACCGCGATAATCATTTTGCTTCCCAGTTTCACCTTCTCTGCAGGACATTTAGTCACAGCCTCAAATTTGTGCACACAAGCCCTGGGAAAAACTATTCTTCTGGGAGGAAGCTGGCATGAAAACAGGAAAGAGGTAACTGGCTATGACTGCTATGCACTCCAGCCTGTCAGGGAGAGAGCAAGAGACCCAGAAACAGTGCACTCAGGGATTTTTTAAAAGCCCATGATACCATGCTTCTGACAGAGTGGCTAAAAAGCCGTGTCGATGCATAGGTCTGGACTTATACTGAACTGTCATGTTAGGTCAAAATGCCAGCATGTCTACCTGTGAAACTATTGGTTTACTCAACCTATCACAGTAGGAGTAGCTGTGACCTTCATCTGTCCCTTGTAAAGACAGAGACGACACACTGAAGAAGCTATAAAATCATGTGACGTGAGCCAAGAAATTACCAAACTGATGGTCCAGTTCCTGATTTTATATGATTCCACTGATGAGAAAGTAACCTCAGGCTACACTGCAATTTTTATTCAAACTGGGCAGATATCCAAAGTATGCGACTGAAATTTGCATTCACAAATTTGATTAAATAAGTAAATATGTGGGAAAAAATGCAAAGCTTACTTAATAAACAACTTTCTCTGATAGGACATCAAGAACAGAGCACAAGCCCATGGGTGTGTAACCTGCATTTTGCCTATCAGAGGAAATTACAGCAATGTGAGAAACTACCACAACGCACTTCCTTTTCTGGTAATCTTATTAGGTATGAATGGTTTTTTGGAAACTGAGCATCACTTCGACATTTGAGTGTTATCTTAATATCAAGGTTTCCATTCATGAGATGTCTGATAGCTACTTTGCGGTGACTCGTCACTCTGTCGCAATTTATAGCGTGAAAATTGACAAGAATTTTCCTGCCCACCCAAATTACGGGAAAGAAATCCTGCCATTTTCATCACATAACATCTTTACTTTTAAGAGGGTCCATTTTCTGATACACTGGAAGCCTACAGCAATGATGAGTCAGCAAAATGCAGCCAGTGACTATCTCAAAAATGGTAAAATATGGCAAACAACTCCCCAGAAGGCAAGAAAGGGATGATTATATAGGGTAGAGGTTAAAAGCTTGAATCAAACTCACGACATGAGCCCATGTGTGCCTTAACCCAGTGATCCACCAGGACACCCCAGCTGGGCCTATTTCAAGCAGCACTCTGGCATGTGAGTGGAAACCACAGATTGCATACTGATCTACAACCTCTATCAAAAGGCATAATTTAAAAACAGTTCAATAAAATAGAAAGCTGCCAATGAAAATGCCTGTCCAGAAATAGAGACTTGATCGTAATGTCAAAACCTCAACCAACACACAGGCCTGTAGTTATAAAGGCAGGACAATGAAAGGGAGGAAGAGGAGTGATTTAAGACTTCATTAGAAAACTGGGTTGACAAAAACAGGCAGTGAGTAATTCATCTTTAGACACTGTTTGTTCAGCTGACAATGCCCTTTCTGAGTAACTTTATGTCTAAAATACTGATTGTGCAATTATGCATGCACCTTACCCCAAGTGCATCCCAACTGATGATGAAAAATGATGTATAATTCTGTGTACCTGCTATTAATTCGCAGAATAGACACAATTACCAGTGTAATAAAACTACAAGATTATATTTAAGAAAAACATGCATTTGACATAACAAACAAAAGTGAGAGAGGGCTGACCTGACCGTGAGTATTAAGGAAAGAAGGAAAATAAACAGCAGGAACTTGGAGACAACAAGGTCTGTTTTTTGATGGAGCTAAATTGTTCATCTTGAACTGACCACAGCCTTTAGTAAACCAACACAACCCAAACATGCCCATAATAGCTCTATTTTGGGATTTATACAACAGTGGGAAGAGCATTCTTGGGCCATTAAAATTCAAGAGGACAAGCAGTAGCTGGAACATGGGTGTTTTTCTATTGTGAAGCCTGAATTGTTCGTGCTATGGCTCATACTATGGTTACAGATGATCCAGGTTCATGCCTGGGTCATCTTTACTCTTTCCTGAGGTCAGATATTTGTATGTAACACAAACCAGAAAAAAACTTTAAGATTTAACCTGATAGCTTCACCAAATTGAGAAGTATGACAGCGAACTGGAAATAAATAAATATATAAAAATAAAATATAAAAAGGAACAAACGATAACAACGAAAGGGTGAGAGACAAGAGGTCAAAAGCATGCCAATGTGATAACCAATCAACAAATATGTATGAAGATTCATGATCTTACTGTACCTTTGTGTGCTTACTGCAGAGAAGCCACCGCGGACATTGTAGTGCAAATCTGAACTCTGCTGTAAAGAGAGACCAGAGGCTGGTCAGAGTGCAGGACAAAAACAAACAGAGAGAGAAAGGTAGAGAGACAAAAAGAGAGAGAGAGTTAGAGATGTGGAGAATGTGCCTTGGCCAATCGTGTGCTGTTCAGCCTCTGCTGAGCCAAGTGCTCTCTCAGACTAACGTGCATGCACTGATAACGGCAGCCTTCCTCCTCAGGATTATGTTTCCTCCTCTAGCCTGCTGACAAGTAGCCATGTGACTCCAGTCCCCACTCGACACTGAGTCAGAGGCTGACACTTACACACACACACATTCACACACACCCACACTGTCTGTCTCATTCTCACACACACCTAAAATAAAAAAAGGTGAAAAATAATCCCATTATCTTGATAAAACAAAGTCAAAACGATGACCTCAAAATGAAAGAGCAGATCAAACTCAACCCCAATAATCTATATTTGTCTTTATTGACACAAGGATTATATGGTATTTTTCCAATGTGGAAATATCTTTCGCTCTTTCTCAATCTGCAATGACATAAACCTGCGTTGCGACACACAGACAATAGGTGACCAGCCGTTAAAATAAATGGTTTTGACATTAAGTCCAGGGGAAAAACAAAGAGACGCACAAATGACTGGTTAACCACGGCGTTCAAACAACTGAATGGCACCTCTCAATCTAAATGCTAAAGGCTAAAAAAATGGGTGAATGAATCATGCAATGTAAAAAAAAAATTCAGCAGCTCACTGGGCAATGGAGAGGTAAGTCTATTTATCATGAAAGGCAAGTAAAAAAAGGCCTGGCTTATTTTATGTAATACAGTGACTCTGATCGGTTTCTTCAAATAATTTCAGTAAGTGGCACTGCAGATTCCTGATACCCTTTTCAATTTCTGCTTGAAATAAATTCTGGAATCAAATCAACTGAAGTGCATTTGTGTTTACCAAAAAAGGATAAAAAAAGACCAAAAACCTGACCTGGCCTGACCTGGCTTTGTGCTTAAACCCTTAGACCAAAGCAAAACATCTAGGCTACTCTGCAGCAGAACTAGTCAAAGGTCCAGGAAATCCCTTCCTCATCCTGTGTGAAGGGCGGTGTTTCTTGATCTGCAATAAATCAGCTAAAAATGATGATTCATGCATTTATGTATGTTTACACAATTGCATGGGACGTTTACTCATTTCCGAGGGCTGGGCATCAGCATTTGTAGACATTCATACATGAAACAACCAGTAAACATAGTACATGTTGGATGATATCTTAACTTCTAGCAATGACGTTAGTGATGCCCTGTCATTCAAATCCTGAATGCTGACATGTCCATGCATCTTATGACCATGCTGTGCCCCTCCTCAATATATTAGGCAAAGGGTCTGGTCAAAGTGAATTTTGGGAGTTGAAGTTGTTTGGGTATGGTATTCCTTTGGGTATGTTATTCCTTTAAAGACATGAAAACAAGCCTGGATGTCTTAGTCTCTTTGGCTGTGAGACAGAAAAACACTTGTAACCAAACAGTCAGGGAGGAATCAACATTATTACACAAATAATCCAACCCGAAGTCATAAAAGCCGCTGGATTAATTGTGTTTTGCACAGAACAAAGAACAGTCCTGTGATCTAAACACGTTGCTTACCAGTTGGTCAAATAATCAAGCATTCCACATAAGCTTATAGAAGTCTTTAGGGCTGAAGAAATATCCGACGGCAGGAGTGACAAGCCTGTGTGTGTGCATGTGTGTATGAACATGCATGTGTGTGTGAGATATAATTGTTTGTCCCTGGGGATATGTGCTCACTGCGGAGTCACATGCAAGTCTTGCGGGGGGAAGAAACACAGTCAAAACCACAAGCAGCTAAAACTGAAGTTCACTTCAAAGCCTGGGGCTTTCCTCAATCCCAACGGTGTTCTGATAATAGCATTATCCACTGACACAACTATGGTTAACTATAAAAAGAGGTGTGACTGAATGTGGCCGACGAGGACTGACGACTTTTTTTAAACCGTGACCAACATAGAGCACGCGTATTTCACATCGTTTAACCTGCACCAAGTGGAAACATGGCCCTCGTTCCTCACATTTTCTGTCATTTCAAATTACAGGGTCAGATGAAGGTTTCAGCCTATAGTTTTTGGCTAAATGTGAACTATAACATCCTGTAGCTCTTCCAAACCATCGGAACCATACAGTTCAAAACACAGCTACCCCACTGAAAGGCATGAAAAAGATAAAAATAAAGCTTAAAAGTGACCAAAGGAAGAATTTTTATACAATAATTACACATTACTTTCAAAAATCTAGCTTTTATCTGAAGTGTTAACACAACTCGGAAATTCTCTCTCTCTTTCCAGCTTCCTGTTATTTTTCTCTCTGTTCAATTCAAAAACAAGTCCAGTCGGGCTTGGAGCCTCCTTGACACAAATAAAGCATAATCTACTGTCTGCAATCAAAGACACAGTGCATCATGCATCGTGTTGACCAACACGTAAAAATAGGGTGCCATAATTTCATACATCCAAAAACTGAAGGGGGAATAATTGAACTGACAGAAACTCACCCGAACCCTGACCAAGTGCTTTTGCTCGCCCGGTTCTGTGCAGCCTGGAAATGCAAAGACTGACCTCTGTGAAGACGCTTGCCAACGACAGCTGCCCTGTTTGTGGATCTCTATGGGGATCTGGCGGTGGTGTATGTTGATGGCTCTGCCTCTGTTGACAAGTCTTTTTGCCTGAAATAGCTCTGTAGTTTAGAAGTTACCCGGCCGTGTCCTGAGCCTTTCAACATGCAGACGTCTGCCTCCCTAATACACTCCTCGCAGCCCAGTGGCCTCACTAATGCTGATGAGAGATGGGGGCTGGCAGGATCCAGCTCTTCAGCATGACTGTGTTAAGTTATAGGCAAATAATTACTGGAACACTTCCAGTCCTACAGAGCCAACAGCTGCACTCAGTGAGGATATGCCCATCTCTCTGTTGCCCTCTATTTCTCTGAATCCTCAGAGGCTTCAGTATGTACTAGCTGCCCTTACAGCTAAGACAGCACCTGTCTTGGGGTGCAGAAGGATATACATGGCAATTGAGCGAGGACCATGCAGCCCTGGCAGCTTATATAATGCCTGCCCATTGTCCTCGCCCAGAAAGGCAAATGCAATCACCGCTTTGGCCTTCAGTCTTTTTATACCCTGAAGAGGCAAAGGACTGCAGTGAGCCAGTATATATAAAAACATATATATAGGGCCATATAAAACTCTCCTGCATACATAGAGTAGAACAGTAAACTCCTCAAGTACAGGGGACATTTGTTACAGTGAAATTGTTTAGAATAAAGAAATGCACTCCAATTTTGAACCAAAGCTGAAGAATATGATATGCAGGGCTTTTGATTGCTCCAAACTTTTTTTGCTTGCAGTAACTGCATATATCAACAACAAAATGCCCAAATTTAAGCGTAATCAAAAATAGATGCTAATATTGCAACAGTTGTTGACTTTTATACCTGTTTGGTTCCTAGTCCGAGGCTTGGATGCACAACGCGCCACTGTAGCTCACCACCGTCTATTTCTAAAAACGGAGGCCTAGGGACCTTTGGTCATCATTTCAATGTCTACAGTAGACTGTGTAATAGGATAGAAATCACTGGCCTGTAACTGAGATTGTATTCTTACTTAACACTTGCATACGTGTGGATTCTGATAAACAAAGAAGCCCACAGAGTTGGTACAAGCCTTAAAAGTGACGAATTATAGCTCTTGATCCAGATCATGGTGCAGGCCAAATGTGTAATTTTCTGAGAAACACTCAAAGGCATAAACACATCTATCCAAGACAGAAAGAGGCAATGATTTAACTTGCTATATCGTAACCTCTATCTCTCCTTTAATATGGGATGTAGGATGCTAATTCATTGTACGCAATTCTCTCAAATGACTACTAGACAACACAACTTAATGAACATATGATCACTGTTATTGAAGCTTCTATGCCTCAAACATCTCCGTCATCACTCCAGTAATGATAGTATGCATGATTTAATGTCTGGTCTTTATAGACAATTAAACTATTGTCGAGGCACCAATGTGTGGTCTGCTGGTCCTTATCCAGTACAGGTCCAACTGTGTTAGGGTGTGTCATTTTGGGTCAATGCTGCACCCAAGGCTGCTCAGGTTGCACCACAAAAGGTGAAGGCCTGTTCTCACCAAACGTGGCAATTGTGAAGCTTTGACCCTGTGCACTTGAAATACCCATAGTTAGCCTCATGAGACCTAGACTGAAGTGGAAATAAAATATCCCAATTACACTCTAGTCTCCCAGAACCCAAACAAAGAGCTAAAATCTCACACTAGGCTCAGATACAAATACGCTTTTTATCCATTTGCTGGGAAATGGTGTGATGTGATTACAGTAGTGTTGAATACACTACCTTAAAAGAGAGATCAGTGCTGTTGAGGGGTGAGAAAAACCACGAGAATTTAAATGTCATAGTAAAGTTTTTGACAAACAGGTCGGGGTGGCAGTCATGATGCCTGACCATGCCGTATGTAATTCGATGTACAATTAGATGCTCCAAAGAGACTGCAGACAGATTAATGGGGTTTAATGCAAGAAGATTGTAACCCAAACCGTGTGCGATCCAAGGTGCTCTGCCAAAGCGCTTACTGGTAATTAAATATAACTTAGTAGGCTACGCATTACTAGAGTAGAGCCAACAGCCAAGAAACACTGAACTAGAGACTGCGCAGGATCACACTGACTAAAGCTGAATATGAGGGGACCTTTTATAGATTCTGCAATGTCAACGAAAGTGAGACTTGATGCCATGATGGATGAAACACTGAGTGTATTCATGTGTGGAGGGACACAAAGGTAAAATAAACATCGAGTGACAAGAGGCCGCGATAAGAAAACTGATTGTCTTCCTCTTTTCCTTCCTTGTCTTCTGCATGACCAAGCAATTCACACCAGGAATGTGGAGTCATTCTGCTCCAGTGTTAGGCTATTGAACTTTTTTTTTTCAACCAAAACACCCTGTTGTCACACATCAGATTATAACAAGGGCTGTTTGATTTTCTCTAGTGAAGCAATGGAAAACAAACCAAAGCTGAGATTGTGATCGCAGAGAAAAGACTGGCAACGCGGTCACACACCACACAGGGTTACACTGAAGTGGCTGTTGAAAAGCTCTGGAATTTGAGAGCTTGTGTTACTTTTTTTTCCCCCCAAGATCACACCAGGCCAGACTCACCAAATTGAACATTTCAGCATCCACCAGCTTTTAATGAGCGTCTAAACCTGAGTCCCAAAAATGTCTACTCGAATAACCTGGAGCACACGTCGCTCTGATATTGGTTATTCAGCAGAAAAGGGACATCCTTCCTCCATCCTGCTTCGGGCAAAGTCCTGACATCTATTAGCCACGTGATGGGTATAAAATCCTGGGCTAATGGTTCCCAAAATGGGATGCAGGAACCTCCAGAGGTCCTTGGCAAAAAAAAAAATCATTAGTTCAGTTTCAAAGCTATTTCAGTAACACAAGCAGGGCATGTATCCCCTAGTCCACTTTTACCTAGAAACTTGCAATATAGACAGATAACAGAAATCTCAAATGGGACAAAACCTGGGCATCTTTGATATCAAATAAAGTTTGGGACCCCTCGTCTGGGTTATGTCAGGTTAGATTTCATCATCTCTTAACTTTATAGGGTGGCAAATATATCAAAATATTAAAATCCTACACGCAAATTTTTTATCTATGACTAAAAATCTATTTAATTTAATTTGACAGACTAAAACAAAAGACCTTTGTTGTTGTGACAGAGTGACCAGACAAACAAAAGAGAGACATGCTGTTGGCGCACCAGAAAGAAATGAATGAATGAGTAGACCTGACCACACCCCCACTCTCCACACTGCTTTTTTGCCAGGCTTATTTGTCCAACACTGAAGAATATTAAAAGACAGACTGAGCTTTGATGTGGACTCACAACCTCTGTCCATGCACGAAACATCCAGACCAACAGCACAGCGGCTTTTCAATATGACTGTATTATTACTGTACTGTCAGGAGGAGGGACGCTAGCTTGCTAGACTGACCGGCACTGACAAGAACGTTATATTCATACCAGTCTGTGAAAGGCTTAATAACTACCAACAAAACAACCAGGACATCATTTTCGGTATTTTCCCCTACAATTACCTGGCTAACAAGCCGAGGAACAAAGCGAAGTTATCCGGTAAGGCACAAGCAGTCTCAGGCATGTCATGCGTGTGTGGCAGTTAGTCAGAGCCGCTTGAAAGAAAAAAATAAGTCAACAGTCAAAATCAGTTTACCTCAATCCAAACTACGGCGGTTTGAAGCAAAACTCGTTTACTACAGCGAAACCCTCGCACGGACTACAGTCACAAAAAGCAGGAAAGCTGATAGTTTTATTTACTCAGTGGTGACTGTAAGGCACTGGTACTCACCTCCAACTCACTGTGAATGACTTGCTCGACCGATGTCAATTGACAAAAATAAAAACATTCACTTCCGGTAAGCGTTTTCAAAATAAAAAGTTTATTAAGCGTTGCATTTTCAAGTCATGCAAAGTTGTTCTGTAGGAATAAAGTATATCTTTAACATGTGGTTTGATGTAACTGACAATACAATCGTTTTTGTTGATCCAAAACGTTACTTCATAACATGACATGACAATCAATTATGTTCTGTGCACATTAACACTTTTATTTTGGCAGGTGGTACTACCGGTTTTACTCTGGTTTATACTTGGGCTTCTCATCGTTTTCTCTGGAAACAAGTTGCTGCGCCTGCGTAAATGTTGATGATTCATATTTCTGCTGAAGGCCTGCAGTGACGGCCTAGTCCCGTTATGTTGAAAGCAACTACCAATAGATAACAAACTATAATTTTATTTATTTATGATTATCTATACTGAAAATCTGTGAAGTCATTTAACTGTGAACTTTTGGAGAACAGCTATTCAGAAAAAGATTTGTCAGAAAATTAACTGTATGTAACTTTACTCAGGCACTGTACATTAGTGGAGGGTACATATGCTCAGTTTAATCTCATACAAATCCACAGGGAATTTATAGTGACCAAAATGATATAAAGTGATGTAACTTACAGTATACGGTCTTTTATGAAAAACAACACATTTCCCCCTCTGAAATTCCTGTTTATCGCGGTGCCGTTTTCCTTTTAATGATCATCACCCATCAGCAAAGGTCATAATTTACCGACCCGATTATTATGGGTCATTACTGACTGTAGGCCTATTTGTGTACACTTTTAAGTACATGCACAATACAGTGCAAAACTGCAGGCTACTTAACATGGGTAAATTTTCTATTTTCGAAAACTTGACAACATAACAAATATCCCCCTTTGCTCCACATTTTACTACTTATTGAAATAGCTTATTGACAACATGATCGATTAGTCTATCATATATTAAAATATATCTATCAAATTTTAAAGTACACATCCGGCTGTTAAAATAACTGTTGGATTTCGACACTCCCAGTGGTATAATAGAACACAGACCTATATAACACAGGCTATCAAAAGTATTCTCACGTTGCTTTTCCGGTTGTGCCTATACAGTGACCACTTTATTTTACATATCTCTGCCATGCCAAGTCACCTGGACCAACACTAATGGAAAACATATACTATTCCAATAATATTTGTACTTTCACTGTTTGATCATTCTATAATGACCTTATCTTAAGTTGTGGTATTTTATAATATTCCATATCCCTATTAGTTTACTATGACATTTTGATGCAATTTATTTATTATAGGATTATCACTGTCACGCATCTTATTTTGGAGCAGTTTTTAGGATGTGGACGGGGTGAGAGTGACCTCTACCGGTAGTCCGCTGCTACTGCTAGGAAACTAGGAGTCAGTGCGATATAAAAAAAAAAAAGACCAGTTAAGTTTAGTAACATATTCAGTATCAATAATATTTTTTTGCGTAGCTTAATTACTGTTTAATTATAAACGAAGTTGAGTTTAATATTTGGGTACTCTGTAGAGGAAATGTTGCCTTGTAGTGAGTCACATGGTGGTTGTTTGTAGGTGTTTCCCTGAAGCTGTCAGCAGTTTTCGGATAGGCTAGTTTCTTGTTGATGTTCTGTCAATCCACAAGTGAAAGGGGAAGAGGTCAGACTCGCTAGCATTAGCAAGCTAAGCAGCAGACTAATAACACACATCCAAGAAATTAAGTGCATCGCTGTTTCAGACTGATTTCAGCGAAGTGCTGGCGAAAAAGCAGCATGAATTCTGCTGCTTCTCCGGTGAGCTCCAACTATTTGCACGTAACATAACACTGTGGCGCAGGGATTTAGCTAGCTACTGTAAGTTAGCTTTAGCCGTGCTAGCGTTCTCTATCAGCTGGTAGCTAACTTAGCTGTTATGCTAACATTGTTTGTTGACAGTCCACACAGTCCCAGAGATCATAACCAAATAAGTTAGCTTGTTTGCTAGTGTTGAGCTTAAATAGGGTGTGATATCTTGCCCTTAGCTCGGCCCAGGCTAACCAACGGTAAAACTTCATGGGATACTATGTGGAGGAAGTAACTAAACTAAGATAATTTAAATGGACACGACGCAGTCAGCCCTAGCTAGTCAAACTCTTTATTGACAGCGAAGGACAGAACAAAGGCAGCTAGCATCATTGCTGGAATTGTTGTTCCCACTAACACATAATTTGTCAATAAAATACCTGGTGATTGGTTACAGAGCATTTCACCCTTAAACAATTACGTATTCTCATTGCATAGGGTCCACAACACCCTACTTGTACGTCCTCACCTTGCACGACGGGCCCTGCCATTTTATTCCTCTGCAACATAATCCAGTCATTTACGGTTGTCAAACCCTTATCAGAGAGGTATAGCACCTTAATAAAAGTGTAAATAAGTTACAAAAGTGATTAGTAAATGAACAAGGAAAAATAATATAAAACCAAAAAAAGAAGAACTAAATAATTAAAACAAGAATAAATAAAATACATGCAACCGTTCAAGTAAAAGCAAACTAAAATAAACTGATTCAAAATCCAGGGGACATGATGAAGAAAGCTTCACCTGTAGACTTCTGCCTAGACTGAATATTTAATTATGACACAATGTCAGTGTGACCCAGAAGTGGTGGGTGTGAAACAAAACAAACTTATCTGAAATGAAAGGGACCTTAGTCTGCCCTCATTTACATACCTTATCTCAACTAACCACAGAATAGTTGCTCATTGACCTGTGTTTGATTTTGTGATGCAGACTATTGGGGAGTTATTCCTCACCCTCGCTGAGATGGGATTCACTGAAGCACAGATCCAGGCTGCTGTGCAGGCAGGGCACTTTTCTGTGGTAGATGCAGCAGAGTGGTGAGTTGTCCTGCCGTTATTCCCGAGTCATGTGTTTGGATATGTGTGGGCAGTATTGTCCAGCCAAATTTGTGCACGATAATCCCCCCCTTATTTTTAATAGACACTTCCCCTTCAGTAAATTACACTCTCATCTGTTGATAGGCTCTTGCAAGGACAACATCCGAGACACAAATTGGTGAAGCAGTCATCACAGCCAGCAGAAACAGCGTTTTCTGCATTCAATCCTCCCAAAGAGGCGGAGTACCCGAGCACTTCCAAGTCACATACAGTTCCCTCTGACAGTGGAGGTATGACACCTAACAGATTGAAGTTATTTTCTTAGTTTTGGCTGTACAAGAGAACAGTTTGTTGCAATTTAGCCTTGTCTTGGCTGTGTTTGTCCACAGTCAAGGGAATTGTGTGCAGAAGGTATTGTGTAAATTTGTCCTTGTTAATCGTCTCCCACTGTAATATCCTAAGGAATGCTTATTTGTAACTGTGCAATTATAATCATCGGCATTGTTTCAGTATGACCCAAATTAATTGAGCAGCATATTTTAGGATGCAAAATGACATGCAGCTATTTACATTTTGCCAGTGTCTTTGTTGTGTTGTCTCATTAGATTATTTCTAATTTTAACAGCCCGCCCCTCTTTGGTCCTGAGATCACCACAGTCCTCCGCCTCGTCCCCAGACCCACCACCAGTTGAGTCTCGTATCAAACAAGACAAGAGCGACTTTGAAGAGCAGCAGAGACAGCGTGTGACTCAGGAAGCCAAAGCTGAGAGAAGACAAAAGAAACAGGTCAGCCAGTACAGCAGTCAGCACTAACTTAAATGGATTGAGAGGGAAGTCTTTTAAACCAAATATCTGATCTGTACTTGTAGAACAGCAGCATCCATATAGTCAGTGCACATACTTTTTGTCCTATTCCTGTTATCCTGCTAGGAGCGTGAGTTGGTCTTAAAGCGGATTGCTGAGGATCGAAAGAGCTTGCAGGAGAAGACCCAGACTAGTGCCATCACTGACACTTCCCCCTCCCCCTCCAATGATCAAGGCCACAGACTCGGGGGAAAGAGTCAGACTAATGTGGATAACAACTGTATCCTCATGGTGAGGCAGTGAAGATCTTGATTTCTGATTTTATTTGTGCAAATTGCAGTCAAGTAAATTATGAACCACAGGCTCCAAATTACAGTTGTGTATATCTTTTTTTTTTTTTTTTTTTGGTGTGTCGCTGCAGATCCGCCTGCCATCTGGTGAGTCCATGCGTGAGCGCTTCCCAGCTGATGCCCCTCTGCGCAGCGTGGTGGAGCACATCTCCGGGCGTCACCCCTCCCTGTCCACCTTCTCTCTCCTGCAGGGTTTCCCTCGGAAGCGCTTCGGCGAGGCGGAGCTGGCTTGTTCGCTGCGCTCGCTCGGCCTCACACCCAACGCTGCCCTGTGCATCCAGACCACTCCTCCAGAGACACCGCAGGACCCGCCGAGTCCGGCAGATCGGCTCTCGGAGGGACAGAATGACAAGGCTCAGTTAGTTGTGCCTCCTCTGCCACAGATCCCCGTCCAGCAAGGGCCAGGACAGGAGGAGCCTGCTCTGCCCCTGCCGCTCCCCCACCAACTGTGGGAAGAGGCTGTTGGTTATGCAGGGATCCCCGGGGTTGGTCCTCCACTGTCTGGGCCTTCTCACTTCTGGGGTAAGAGTTAACTACACCATGACCCTGTTATTACAGCTAAATACAGCTGTCACTCCTCATTTTTGTGTTTAATGTGGTCAAGTTCACACTCAGTAAAGAGTTACTAAACCCCAAACCCAAATTTGTATGCGGCCTGAACCCATAGTGGTGAAAAGTAGGTCTTTGGTAGCATGTGATGTCACCACCTGTTGTACCCTATAGGTGGTGACATCATACAGCTGATAGCACTGAGTTCTGCTTTACACAGGTAGCGACAACTAGCATTGATTCTAGTTACTGTGCAGATAAGCTTTGCTGTGTATGTATGGATGGAAACAGTTGTTGTACAGTCATATAACTGAAAAATACAGGAGGGAGTCCTGTTACACGTTTATACATTCAAGCTTTGTCAGTCTTCTATATATTTGTGTGTTCCAAAATGCTCATGTGGCTCATGTAAAATATCCCTGGCATATCAGTTTTTTTTACAATAGATTTCTTAGCCAAAGTTTTCCTGTAATACTTCAGAAATGTTTTGTTTTTTCTTTTACTGTTCATAGAGTACACCTTTATTATTTGGCTGATTTATAGACCCATGAGCTAACCACATTATTACAGATCCTGAACTTTACTTATGTAGCTGATTGAATGCGCTCCTGATGGTGTTGTGCAGGGCGAGGCCAGAAGCTGGTTCCCGGCAACGCTGAGGAGGCTGCCAGCTCAGACGAGGAGCAGGAGGGAGAGGGAGAGGGAGAGGGAGAACCACCTCTCATGCTAAACGGTACTGCCCCCTGTGTCCGGGACTGGTGCTGACCCTTTCTTTCTCCCTCGGTCTCTTTGTTGCTTTCATTCCCTCTTTTTTTTCTCCCTCCCCCTCCCGGCCCCTCCCATTCCTGGCTCTGTGTGTCTCCAGTTTTTCATCCCTGCAGAACTTTTTGTTCTCTCTTGTCAGGAACAGATGACCCTGATGTCTTTCTCTCAGCTTTGAGAGTAACAAGTAAAAGCTTGGTATTTTGGTCTTAGGCTTTGAACTGCAGCACTAACTCATGTCAAAATCAGATAGTATGTTAGCACAGTGATGTATTTCATATTTTACTGAATGTTGCATAAATTGGCCATTGTACAAAAAGTAATTTTCTGAACAGTAGGTTAACTGTCCCAGTTATGTGTGTCATATGTCCAGCTCGCCGTGAGAAAGCCGCTTCATGCTTGGATTAGGAAATAGGTGAATGCCCCTGTTTGTCCCACATACTGTACATGGGGTCAGAACTGCTGAGCCCTGCCAATGAGAACTGTTTTCCTAAAACCCCTACAGCCAGTCACATTCGGTTTTTCAAAGCATGTGGTTTTCATATAGTAATCTGAATGTGTGTCAGGCCAGTGCGTGAACAGAGCTCATATTGAGAATCCCAGTTGTAGGTAGTGAGAGGAGAAACAAAGAACCAGAACAAAATATGTTGATAAGAGGTATGGGGTATATCCAGAAAGAAAATATTGCAAAAGAGCAGTTTAAAAAGAAAAAAAAACATTGGGCTGAAGAACTGATGGATTTCGAGTTTGAACATGATGGTGTTAGTGTTCTCATAGCTTGCAATTGTCACATGTGTAATTGTCACAGGAATGCCGAGGCTACCTTTCTTCCCGGAGAACAGGGTTCGTGGAGGATTTGAGCCCAGACACCAGTGGCCAGAGCAAGGGAATCGACTCAGGTGGGTGTCTCGACTGATTCCACAGTATTTTAAACTTTCTGGTAGATTGTTGGAAGGTTACACAGTAATGCAACATATTGTTTAAAATAATTGCGCTGGGGTTTTTAGAGTGTAGTACAGATGCGTGTCAGGTAAGTCGACCATGAGGTGTAAGTGTAAAAAGAACAAATGTGTGTCTGTGTGTCCTAGAGAGGTACCAGTAGAAGCCCCAGCAGAGGTGGAGGATGCCGGAGGCCGGGTGGTGCCCGGGGCTGCAGGGCAGGCTGCAGTGGAGCGTCTTCAAAGAGCGGCACACCAGGAGGACCCCCCGGCCCAGGGACACCCATCACCCCCCAAAAGACCCTTCAGAACACCTAGTGTACCTTCCCTGTGTGACATGGCCACCCGCGCAACTGTCCACCTCATGACAGGTAAATGGGAAATTCAGTATAGTGAAGAGTTAATCGCTTTAACGTGCAGCAAAGTTGCAGGTGTTTGCATGTAAAAGTTGAGCTAAAAGTACAGGACTAAGCTAACTTCCATAACAAAATATGCTTCTCTATCCTTCATTCACCCATTGGTCATTTCTCTGTCCTCTCTCAGCTCCCAGCATGCAGTACAGTAGCAGTCTGTCATGTCTGACCCCGGAGCTCGCAGAGCTCCTGCTGAACCACATGTCCCGTGAGAGACTCCTACGTCCACGCACCCTCGAGCTCTTCTTTGGCTGCCCCTTACAGAAGTTTGTTCTCAACTGCTACCCTTACTCCACCAATGAGCTTCTGCGGCAGTTGAGGGCCTTCACTGCACTGAAGCATCTGAGTCTGGTCAACTCGCCGCTCATCACTGGTACAGCATCCATACCTTTGATACTGCAGACTTTTTTTAATTGACTTAATAAATCACGTCAAGAGGTGTAGCAATTGTTGGCAATAATGCTTCAAGACATGTTGGTTTTAGGAAAACTGTTGTTTTAGATATCAATTTTGCTCTGTAAAACTTTGCAGCCTGTTTTGTCTATGTCTATGGTATTTTAAGTTCATCTACTATATTTGTTTTGTCCAGACTCTGGCCTATCAATCCTTTCCAGCCTGGTCAAACTCCAGTACCTCAACCTGGCCTCCTGTAGTAAACTGACTGACTCCTGCCTGCAACACATCACAGGTCAGCCTTTCTACACACTCAAGCAGTTTTGAACAAGGCTCAGACAGTCATTAGAGGCGGATAACAAATAAAACAGATTATGCAACACCCCACACCCCCTTCCTTTCTGAGAATTACGTGCAAGAACAGCAGGCCTCAACATAAGCTGCTCTCTGTAATTGTGTAAAGTCATGTTTTCAATGCTCTAATATAATGTTCAGAGGAATGAGGTTTGCCTTTATGAATAGTTTGTTGACCTACTTTTTTATTTCATGTGGCCACATGTTCTCATTTGTTCCCAATTGTTTCTTTGTTTTCTAGGTTTAAAAAGCCTGTGTTTCCTGTCTCTGGACCAGACCAAAGTGACCGATGCAGGGATGGTGCTGTATCTCCAGTCAGCTCCATCCTGCCTCACTCAGCTCAGCCTGAACCAGACGGCAGTGACCGAGGCCACCCTGGCAGTTTTGCCCACTTGTGCACCACAGCTACGACTCCTTAGTATCAAGCAGACCAAGGTACCTCAGCCCTGCTTGCACGCATGACATGTAAAGTGTACCCTCAAACAAAAAAAACACCAAAGAGTAGAATCATATCAGAACAGCTAGTCATCAGCGCTGGCTACATTTACTGTTTTCTCACTTTGTTTGTTTTGGTGGTGGTTCTTCCCTCAGGTGAGTGATGTGTCGGCTTTGGCAGAGCTGCCCAGCCTGCAGACTCTTAACCTGGATGGGACAGGTGTGACGGAGGGCTCCCTTGAACACCTCGCCACCCATCCTATGCTGTCTTCCCTCAGCGTGGCAGGCATCCCTGTTGTGGACGGCAACCATGCTCTACAGATCATCTCAGGTGTGTAATTGTGAGGGCGTCAGCATAAAAATAAGAAAATGTTCAATTTATATATGAAACAGAACGGTGAAAGTCAGTGTTGAGTGTTGAGTCGCCGTCTGTCCCTCAGGTCTGAGGCTGACCCAGCTGACCCTGCCTGGACGCCACTCTGTGACAGACTGCGGGCTGTCCTTCCTCTCCAGACTGTCTCTGCTGTCAGAACTAGACCTAACAGACTACACACAGGTCACAGACCAGGGAGTCAGCCAGCTCTCCACCATGACCAGGTCATTCCATACTTCATTATCATTATACTGCACTGGCAGTTATATTAGGTAGAATATTATTTAATGCACTATAAGAAACTAATACAGTTTATTACACAGCTGTGTTGGATACTATTTATACCCATCTCTATATAAAAGTTAATAAAAGGCTGAAATTAAAACTGAAAAATACAACATTTTAAATTACATATCAAATGCCAGATACATTACTATAAACAAACACTTGGCCAACCAAGGGTAGAAACATGGATCATTTTCGGTATGAATTTTTTCATAGCATGAATATTTTGCTGGTCTGAGGCTGAACACAAATCTTTCCTTATTTGTCAGAGGCTTGTGAAATTTAGTTCACAATAAAATAATTTTAAATTAGTATTTTGTGTCAAATGGCGATTGTCTTTTATGAGTTGTTGGGTTATAAGCAGGATCATGTTCATGGACACAGTCATTGCAAAATCCTCTGAGAGAGATGAGGGCTTGATTCACCCTGTGACTCACTATAGATTCACAATGTCAGGGTTTATTTTGAAATAATGACTGGCTCGCTGGTAATTACACCTTATGTATTACAAGTAGCCATTTGACGCATTTCCCCCAGTTTGATTGCAACACATAAATAAGCTGACAGGAGTATTGTTGTGTGTGTGTGTGTGTGTATGTGTGTGTGTGTGTGCAGGCTGAAGAAGCTGTCTCTCAGTAACACTCAGGTGACAGATGCCGGGCTTCCACCTCTGCGCAGTCTGCAGGAGCTGCAGGAGCTGTGTTTGGACCGCACAGCCGTCACCAGCCGAGGAGCAGCTGCCCTCATCACCTGTCTGCCACACCTCCAGGTGATGTCTGCTATCATCTGGTATCAACATATTGGTATCATAGAGATGCTCTGGTTAAATTTATTAAAATACTACTACTACTACTACTACTTACTACTCTATTGGTTCCTGTAAGGAAGTTCTCTAACTTACTGTTTGTGTTGATGTTTATTGTTTGTTTTTTTGTTGTTCTGTGCGTCCCAGGTGTTGGGGTTAGCCAGCACTCAGGTGGGAGACACAGTCGTGAGGAGAGGTCTGGTCCACTGCAGTCAGCTGCTAAAGCTTAACCTCAGCCGCACCCGCATCACAGACCATGGTGAGGTCACATGCTAAACTCTATCTGAGTCAGCCTCAAGAAACTGAAATGTAATCCCTATAGGTTTTGGGTGTCTTTGCATTCCCCTTTGTGCTCCAAGGATGAAATTAAAGCTAAACGATTGATCATATTGATTTTTTTCATCTTTTCCTCAGGTCTGAAGTTTCTGAAACACATGCACCTGGCTCAGGTAAACCTGGATGGTACCGGTGTGACTCTGTCCGGCATCGCTAGCCTCATCTCCTTCACCAACATCAGCAGCATCCGGGCCAGCCACACCCGCGCGATCCCCCCTGACGAAGTCTCAGACGACGACTGGGAAGCCCAGTGAGCGCCCAGTTTCTCCAGTCGCTCCACACACACGCCTGAGCGCAGCTCAAACCGCTGCTGCCCTCTTAGCCCCAAAAATGTCTGCTGCCTTCTGCATAGCTTGGAAACAGCATGGCTGAAACACGTCTCCTGTTTGCACTGTTCAACTGCAGCTAGTGACACTAATCTCTCAATCACATCACTGCTGAGTTGAAAACTTAGAAGGGAGCATTGTGTTTATAAATTAGACCCTCTAACATTTACATATAGATTCAATCAAGTTACTCACACTTGCTGCAGCTCTTAGTCTCTGGTGTACTCCAGCTCACAAGCTTGTCAAGTTCTGCAGCCTCAGGTTGGAGCTGCTTGTGGTTTACTCAGCTGACACCAGTGGAGCCTACCAGCACAGCAGCCCCCCACCATAATGCTTTCCAGTCCCTCGCACAGTATGTTGAAAATGAAGTGGAGATGCAGCGTATATCACAGCATGTTCTGCAGATTGACACAACTAACAGCCTGATGTATCTTATAAATGAAAATGAAAATTAAATCCAATACAATTAAGTTATGTATCGACTGAATTGAGCAAGAAAGATTTAAGAAAAAAATCTGACATCCTTGATTTTTTTTTTTTTGTTTGTTTTGACTTAAAGTTCCTAAGTTTTTGGTTATGCCATGAAAAGCAGATATTTTGGGGTAAGCCTGGAGACTTTTCTTGTCATCGTTCGGTCCAACTGGAAGACTGGGCAAGCAGCAAATGCACTAGTGGTTGTAAAACGATATTGGATCTATGCAGCTGTGGGGCTCACAAGCCAGAATCCAAAGCAACTTCTTTAATTAATGGTAAAAAGTTTCGTCTTTTGTTTACAGAGATGTAAAATACAGTTTATTTTCCCAAAATGCTGTTGATTTTGGATAAGAACACTGTATTCTGTACACTTAAAATGGAAGATGAAGAATGAATAAAGTCTTCTGAATCAGAATGTTTGTATTTATTGAAGGACCCATAAACATTGACATTGTCTCCACTTGCAAATTCTGTCATTAATTCAGACAAACCTTTATTGCATTAACATTGTTAAATAAGGCATTACTGCTCTTTTACACAGGGGAAAAAAGTCAACTTTTAAATATCATAAAATATGACCTAGAAGCTGCTGCATACATATTGGGATAAAACATCACATTTGGAAAAATAAAACTTTTCTATGATGACAGCACAATGGAATGCATTCCAAAATGCACTGAGATGCTTCAGGTGAAATCAGCCAATCAGAGTGCAGCCTGAGGTGAAGGGAGAGGGGTTTGGGTCAGGTTCAGCGTGGTGCATCATAGTCAAAACTGAGATGGAAATAATCATGTACAGACACGTGTCTGATAAGATGCATAAGAGATTGTTTCAGTTTTGTTCAGGACACTTCCTGAAATGCAAACCCTGCTCATCCCTTCAGGAGCTTGCAGGTCAGATCCATGATGCAAGAGAAGTGAGTGGCTCAGAGCATGATGCTGCTTTATATGTCATGAGCTTGCTGCTTGTCAATTTTGGATTTCAAGTGCTCCTTGTATGCCAGGATGTCCCTATTCCACTTGGTGATGGTTTGCTTTTCACACACCCAGATCTCCTGAGCCACCTGGAGGAAGGAAGAAGAGTAGCATGATTACAGTGTGAGCTACAGCTGATACAATGACAAAGTGTGTCCCTTCTTGTAGTCACCGTGATGGAATACAATGACCAGCCATAAGGCTGCGTACCTGCTGAATTAGTCTGAAGTCGTGGCTAACCAGCATCATGCCACCCTCGAAGTCGTTGATGGCATCAGCCAAGGCGTCGATGGTCTCGATGTCCAGGTGATTGGTAGGCTCGTCCAGGAACAGCATGTGCGGGTTCTGCCAGGCCAACCAGGCAAAGCACACCCGGCACTTCTGACCATCTGACAGGTTCCTAATGGGACTGACCTGGAAGAGATTTCAGAGAGTGAAGTTAGAGGAATGAATTGTCACAATGGAACAAAAAAACAGGATAAAACAAAGTGGACATACATTTTGGCTATGAAATTAAAAACCATCAACACAATTTCTCCATTTGCAACTCCTGGATAAATATCCCGCTCCTACCTGCTGTTTTCCTGTCAGGCCGTAGCGTCCTATGATCTTCCTCATCTCCTCCTTTTCTTTGATCTCAGGGTAACACTTCATCATGTACTCCAGAGGAGACAGGTCCAGCTCCAGCTGCTCTGTCAGATGCTGCAAGACAAAAGACAAAACAACATACATGTGTATTTCTATTACGCCATCACTATACAGTTAAGAAGGCCCAGATCAAAATCAGGGTTGAGAAATGGGTCCGGCTGCCCCGCTCTGAGTCAAAACTTAGGTCTGACCTCCTGACACAGGGCAACATTGTTGCTTTGCTTTTCTGGCCTTTGACTGTGAAGTAAACACTATAATATGAGGAGAGTGTTTATTGCAGCAGTGACAAGAAGCTAAAAAAGGCAGGAAAATGGCAGCTGGAGAGATCAAACTCTGCATAAAAAGAGAAGAATAAATTTGAAAGTTACATGTCTGGAAGGTCAAAGTGTCTGCCAAGAGATGCAAAAATGTCTGCTCTGCAACTGAAGATATTAAAAGGCCCACAGAAAAGTGATAATTAAGGAAGTCCACTTTCATGGGACGATGGTGTGTATGAGTCTCTGTGTGCATTTCCTCCTCCACAGGACGGATTTGGTTCAGCGTACTGTAATACTCCCAGTCATGTCGACAAAAGGGATAACAATATTGCCCATATTCTGACACATGCACATTGATTAAGGTGTATTCAACAGGCTCAGTGTCTTACCTGGTGATATCTGCCAATCTTGACGTGAGAATGTTTGCGAATCATGCCATCAGTGGGTAGGAGCTGCAGATAAAAAGAAGTGAAAGGAGAATTAAGAAAATGTGAGAAAAATTAATAAAAACTGGTGTAATGTGGGGGAAAATGGACCTCTACGTACCTCTCCCATCAGCAGCTTCAGCAGTGTGGACTTCCCTGCTCCATTGGGCCCCACCAGAGCCACTCGTGTGTCCAAGTCAATACCAAACTCCAGGTTTGTATATATGTGGGGCTGCAGGAAGCATAAGTAGACAAGTGAGACTGAGTAATACGTTCATAATCCTGTATACATAATTCCACCCGTGCTGTAATAATCAATACTCACTGTATTGTCGCTGTATTTGAAGCTCACGTTCTGAACCATGATAACAGGAGGAGGGATCTTCCCACAGGGAGGAAAATAAAATGACAGAGTCTGCGGGAGAGACACAGGCATCACTTAGTATCATTAAAGCGATTTAATGCTGGCTGTGGTTTGGTTTGGAAATTCAATCACTGCTGCAGGCCGACTGATGACCCGCTATTACTGTACCTTGTCATTCACAACTCGTTCAGTCAGGCCGGACGCCACCATCTTCTGGAGTGTCTTCTCCTTGCTCTGTGCCTGTCGTGCCAGCTTGGCAGAGCCGTGACCAAACCTGGCTATGTAGTTCTGGAGGAGAGAGACAGATGTGTAAAACAGGATAAAAAGGTAGATGCATATTTTATATTCCAAGACAAAAAGAGAAAATTCCACAATTTAAGTTTCTCAACATCTGTATTTGATCATTACATTTTTCGCTCAGCTAAACTGATTTGAGTCATGACCCTGTTAGTAATGGCTGTTTATATGAACACTTGAAACATTTTAGTGGTTGGAATAAAAGGAAAACAGGATTTTGAAGGAACTTTTGGACATTTGCTTAAAAGCAATTTAAAGCCTTGGAGGAAGCAATTTTCAAATTTTGTGGCTTCTCTTTTTTTAGTAACCGTTTAAACCCTGAGGAAAACTTCCCGCAGTGCACTGGAGCAACCAGTGGCCTTCACTCATTATTACATTGAGAATACATCATAATCTTTCCTATTTTGATCATACTGTAGCACTGGTCCTCTATCAACCTATCATTATCAGTGAAATCATTACCAAATCAAATATCTTCTCAGATGGGGCTCACTATAAAAAACAAAAAAAACAAAAACATATGACATCATATTCTTTCTCTGATGTGTTTTTCTATCTGGGCGTCCTAGATGTGGAAACATTTCGAGGCCATGCTGTGGACTCGCCGTTAAGTGCAATGTAAGGAATCCACCACATGGTGTCCTCCATTTACCTTCATGTGTGCTATCTGGTCTTGCTCCCAATTGAAGCGCTTCATCTGGTTCTCTTCCAGCTCCTCCCTGGTCTTCACATACTGGTCATAGTTACCCTTCAAATAAAAATAGATTTGCAAAGTCATCTAAAATGGCCTGCACAAACCTGCTATACAGGGCAATGCACACACACACATATACATAATTAGCAACACTCCATCCCGCCTTCCTTATATAGCTTTATGAGATTTAAGATAGCAAAGTCCATTGAGGCACCTTAAAGGGTTTTCTATGAAATGCTAATGCCATTTTGTTTATTTGTTTGCTTTCTGACACTGTGTTACAAGATTTTGCTTTCTGGCATCAGTAATAGTTACAGCTAATGGTGGTCTAAGCAAAGTGTTCTTACCGTGTAGTACTTCAGTTTCCTCTGATGCAGGTGGATGATGTTGGTGCACACACCATTCAGGAAGTCTTGAGAGTGTGAAATGAGCACAAGGATTCGTTTGAACCTGCCGAGAAACAAGATGGTCAATGTGTATCAACTGATTCAGGTATTTAACTGATAGGTAATCCACATGCAGATGATGCAGACTATAAACTTACGATTTGAGCTCTTCCTCCAGCCACACACAGGCATCCAGATCCAAGTGGTTAGTGGGCTCATCCAGCAGCAACATGAAGGGCTTGATGAAGAGGGCTCTGGACATATGAACAATTTAAGTCAGTTATCTCTAACACTATATCATATTCATGTTCACCCTGTCACTGTATGTTAGCACAACAATCCATCTCCATTCCTCACCTGGCCAGAGCAACACGCATCCTCCAGCCTCCGCTGAAGTCCTTCATTTTTTTCTGCTGCATGGCAGAGCTGAAGCCCAAACCGTGAAGGATCCGAGAGGCTCGCACCTCTGCCTTGTCTGCATCCAGCTCCTCCAGACGCTCATACAGCTCCATCAGCTTCTCACATTCCGCTAAATGGGGGCATATATCGCTTGATTACAATATTTCACTGGATTTATACGTGTTCTGTTGTAATATTAATTGTGCCCAAATTGTGTTGCTACTGTGATAATTAAACTTTCCCCTGGGCTAAGTAAATAACAGCTCTATCCTTTGATTTAGTATAAGGTACTTGACATGTAACTCACAGTCCTCATGGGCAAGTCTCTCTGCCTCCTTCTCCAGCATGATCCTCTGTTCATCCACCTCCATGACACACTGCAGAGCTGATTTTTCACTAGGAGCCATCTCCCTGGTCAAGTGGTAAATATCTATGTGCTCTGGAATGGGAATTTCGCGATGCCCAATGGCTGACAACAACATGGACTTTCCTGTTGGACAAAAGTTACATACAGATGAAGAGAATACATTTCACTTGTCACTGACATCAGGAATCAAAATTAAAATAGGGGTCAGCCTAATTATAGTTACACAATAATATAGGGTAAATGCAATTATGATCCATGTTGATGGTGGGCATGCATGAGTGTAGTGATTCTGGGATATCAGATGGACCTAAGGACGGGAGGTGCCCACCTGATAACCCCCTACATCCAAGGCTTCAATAAAGGTGCTTCCCCAAGACAGCACAAACAGATGTTGTGTATGGGGAAGCGTATAAGCCACTGGTTTTATATTCTTAGGCAGTATAGAAAGCCCTTCTGTACGGAGCAGCTTGTTACCTGTGCCATTAAGACCAATGAGCCCATAGCGTCTGCCTGAGTTGAGCTCCAGGCTGGTGTCTGCCAGCAGCTCCTGGCCATGGAAGGTGAGTGACAGGCTGCTAATGTGAACATCAGTGCTATTAGGATGTGAGGCCAGCACCCCAGTCACGGCTCGCGCCTCTGTCTTCTTCAGCTCAAACTCATCCAACTCCTTCGTCAAACTGGCAACCCCTGTCAAACCAAAAACCTGTTAGCTGGTCTGGGTATTCTGAGCAAATCAAAAATCTATAAACAAGGTGGCCATTATTAAAAGTTGGGAACAGTAATACTGTCTTGTGACAATGCAAATTAAGCTGTTATACTACACCAGTGCTAGGTTTTAACTCAGAAATGATACCCTTACAAAACTTTATTCAGATGGTGTTCTTTCCTGTCTTACCATTGTTCTCAGCTCCATTATTCCCTGTTCCGTTTTGCTGGGTCTCTGGTTGTTCACTGTCTCCGTTCACCTCATCAGGTTTCTTGGTACGCTGGCGGGCCTTGGCAGCCTCCTTCTTCTTTGCTGCCTTCTTTTTGGCCAAGTCGGATGGCATTGCTGTTAAAGAATAGTGAACACTAAAGACAAAGAGAACGGATACACATTTTCAGAGACTGAAGACTTCAAAATGTACAGACATAATAACAGGCAAACTGAATTTGAGAACAGAAATCAAGCTAGAAAGATTTGTTACTTAAAAGTAAACCCTTGAACCAAAGAGCAGGACAATTAGCTACCAGTCAGCCAATTCCAAAATTAACCAGCAGCGTTGGTTGGCAGATGATCACCTGCGTTGGTTTTTATGACATAGAGATTATAAACGAACTACGACATGATCAGTGCTTCAGCTTATTGGGTAACATTACTGGTACCGGCATCAGCGTTTACCATAAACGCCTTCTGATCGTATTCAGCTCCACCTGCTTACAGGCTGGGCTGTACAATACGGTAAAAAAAGGCTAACCGAATGGTAGCTAGCTAGTGTTAACGCCGCTAACACTGCCGTTATGTCTTGATTGTCCCTCTACTGAGGATGGATTTCACCAACGACATCTATCATCCCTCACAACAGCACTATCAGAATAAGATACACCAATACTAATACAGATCATATCACTTTTGATAAAAATCACCATCATTGCTAGCTGTCTTAGCTCAAATTTATTCCCCTGCTAGCTAAGCTAACAAACGCTAGCTATAAATGATAGGCCTAAGCTGCGTTAACATGCTAACGTTAGCTAGCTTGACGCAAGGCCCAGTTATGACAAGCTGACTAATCTCGTGGCAACTATATGTTTTTCAAACCCACGGTTATTTCAAGGCTTTGTCATGTAAGTTAACGATTAGGTTAACAAAAATAATTACACGGACGACGTAAATATTACCTTACCTATGATATCTTAAAGCTGGTCTCAGAGCACACCGATGTCTCGTGTCCACTTTTCGCCGGGTGGATGTCGCCAAACCGCCAGACAGACCATATATGGTCAAGAAGGGCGGTGAGAACTATATTCCCCTCCCCTTCTCCCGGGACTGCAGTAAAATTTCCCTTTTCTGCTAGTAACTTAATTAAGACTCGATAATAATGTTTGTGGATTGTCTGGTAGACACAACGTTGGATTTATTAAATAAACCTGTCAGTACACGAAAGGCTGTCTTGTTGACTGTGGGTGCAAATATCCAGCCTTTCGTGTGATTTACATTTGAATTAGTTCTATTTACAGAGAATCTGTGGATTTTGCCTCCAAATACTAAGCCTTTTAACCGTGTGGACAGGCTTGTTAAGTGGGAAAAAATGAAGGAAACCAAATATACTGACAGTGTCTTTATGTTGACATACACTACTCAAGTTTTGAAATATATTGCGACATGTTTAGTCAGTGCTGGGTCTTGTGTAGCAGTTGGCGAGTTTTCACACTGAAAACAGGCCGTATCACACACTGGGCAGTCAGGGGTGATGCTGCAGTACATCATCAGGCAGCTCAGGCTCAGTAATGATGCGGGTGAACAGGATGTGGGAGAAGAAACATTTCTCCTCCGGCAAACGCGGCAGTGTCAATTTTGAGGAAGCAACGAAAGAGAAGAAAATGGACGACAAAGGTGTGACTAAACTCGAAGACTTTTTTAGCAGCATATCCACAATGGAAGGAGTTTTGTGTTTCTGAGTCAGTGTTCGTCTGGTCGAGGAGACAACGAACAAGATTATGTGGACAAAAACAATGGACGCGATGTTAGCTTCGTCTTCGATCTATATCTCGTGATAGACATTTAAAATAATGATTACAAGATTGTGGAGTTCTAGCTTGGATTATTTCAACCACTAACATTAACCACGCTAGCATCAAACGGTCACCTCTGCCAGGTAAAATTTAGCGTCTCCGGCTAACGTTAGCTCGCTATTAAAGTAATGTCATTGCCGACACAGTGGCTGACTGTTAGCGTTAGCCAACATTACGCTAATTAACACAAAACAGAAGGCAATTCATCCCAGCCTGATTACTAACTGAATTTACATGATAGTGGCTAAGATCAACTAACTTAGCCTGCTGTTTAGCAGCAACATTATAGCGCTAACGTTACTTGATAAGTAAATGTTAACACGGTGGAAAATAATTATAAAGTATTTACAGCTGTAGCGTTACATAGGCAAATTGCACATAATCAGCTAGCTAAGAACCAAAAATGGAGCAGCACGTCACATTTGCAATATATTTATCACTCTTTGCTCCTTAAGTTAGCGTATTATGTTTGCTTGACTGGACTATAAACTTCTTAACTATTGGCTCCTCTAAGGAAACGTATCTCGTTCGATATGAGAAACTGAGAGGAAGGAGACAAGATGTGCCATTTCGAGTTATTTTCTGTCAGTGTCAACAGGTGAACTCCTCAGATAAGATCATTTTGGCCAAATCATTCGAAGTTTGGACAGGAGTGCTGCCGCAAAGTCAAATGCTTTGTAAAACGATACAATCTGCCGGTACGACCTCACTAAATCCAGGTTTTAGCGACTAGATATGCGTCTTTCATCTTTTTTGGCCGTGTTCCGGCCTGCTTTACCCCTCATCCTTGGGCTGTCTTTGGGGTGCAGTCTGAGCCTTTTAATGGTGTCGTGGACCCAAGGGGATACAGATGACTCTTGTGTCGATGAACTGGGCAATGGGGGGCTTTTTCTGGGCAGAGAAGCGCAGAGAGATTCGAGGGATGGGGCTGGAAATGAAGATTTCCAACCACGCATTGTGCCCTATCACAAGGACCCCAACAAACCACACAAGAAAGTCCTCAGGTGAGCTATTCAGAGGTGCTGATGGAGGTAAAGCATGCGTCATAACAACACACTGATGTGCACATGCATACTTTCCACATTAGTGTGGTAAAAATTATATGTTATGCTGAGAGAAAGCTGCTGTGCTGAGTCAGGGGTATGAAAGGGGTTTTTCAGTGAACACGTATGCAGCCAAACCATCATGCAGAAAAGTTCAGAAAAATGTGATAGAGGCATATTGTGACTTTTTTCCCCTAATAGATGCATCATATTACTTTATATCCTATGTTTGCCATAAGAGACTATTAAGGTCACTTGTTTCATACAAAGTTACATTTGTTCTACAATTTAATAGGCTAAGACATAAAACTCTATTTAGTCAAATGTTAGATTTGATTATAGATTAGAATTAGAATATAGATTAGAGTTAACATACTTCAGCTCTGGCTGTAGTACATATATAGAACAGGTAAAAACTGAACCTTTGAGTGTCATGTAACTATAGCTCACGCATTTGGTAGCATATTGTTGATCCCCAAATGTATTAGATTTGATAATCTTCTTTCTCATGTCTCAAGTCACCCTCTAAAGCTGATTAATGGCTGGCTCTCAGACTACATATAATCAGTAGAGAGGGTTTGAAGAAGCTGCTTGTTTTAAGATCTTTTCAACAAATCATCGAAACATGGAAAAATAAGATTCTGGATGAACTTTAAACAATGTTGCTAAGGTTTCCTTCTCAGATTTAGTACCTCAGGTAAAACCTGTTTGACTGTGTTACATTAGAAGAGAAGGCCTTTATTACCTTTTATGATGTGTTTTTTGCCTCCCCCTCTCTGTAACTCCTTTTTTCTATTTCTCTCACTCTGTGTCTTTTTCCACCCCTGCAGGACTCGGTATATTCACACTGAGCTGGGCATCAGGGAGCGACTACTGGTGGGTGTACTGACCTCGCGGGCCACCCTCAATACGCTGGCCGTGGCGGTGAACCGCACAGTTGCCCACCACTTTCATCGCACCTTCTTCTTCACCGGTCTGCGCAGCCCCAAGGTGCCCCATGGCATGACTGTGGTTGCACACGGTGATGACCGCCCAGTCTGGCTGATGTACGAGACTGTGCGCCACCTGCACCAGCACTACGGCTCAGATTATGACTGGTTCTACCTTGCCCAAGATGACACTTACATACAGGCCGAGCGTCTGTCAGAGCTGGTGGGCCACCTTAGTTCAGGTCAGGACCTGTATATGGGCAGGGCTGAGGAGTTCATTGGTGGGGAGGAGAAGGCACGCTACTGCCACGGGGGCTATGGCTACCTGCTGTCTCGCAGTCTGCTGGCCCGGCTGCAGCCACACCTGGACACCTGCCGGAACGACATCCTCAGTGTGAGACCTGATGAGTGGCTGGGCCGCTGCATTATCGACTATCTGGGTCTCAGCTGTGTTGAGGCACATCAGGTAAATATACAGTGACAAAACACTTGCATATCAATCAGTGGAAATGATATAGAGAGGTGAAGTTTTGTTAATTTATTGTGTTTTTATCACAGTTTCATTGTGTGAGTATCCAAACTAACATTTGTTTCCCTCCCTGATGTTTTTGTGGCCCACAGGAGATGACTTACCGTTACTTTGAGCTTGGGAAAAATGCAGATCCAGAGCGGGAGGACAGCGCTCAGTTTAAAAATGCTTTCACAGTCCATCCTGTGTCAGAACCAAATCTTATGTACCGTTTACACAAGCGCTTCAGCCAGATTGAGCTGGAGTGGACTTACCTGCAGATCCAGCAGCTGCAGGTTTGTAATACTCCACACTGCTTGTTTATTTATATTATTTCTGTTCAGAACTACCACATGCATGTCTGGTTATCTGATCAGACTAGACACAGTGCTTTAGTGTGGTGATGAGCCCTGTGCACAAATATTCTGTTCTTTCCACCGCACCTAGTTTTGTGCCAGGCCAGAAATTCCTGACTAACCTAATATTTATACATGTCAGAGAGCCAAGAAAAGGCATAGGGTGTCTTACCAGGGCATGAAGTATAACATTCCGGTGTCATCTCCTTCTGAATTTGATCCACAGTTAAACATACTTCAAAACACAGGACTTTTGTCTACTCATTGTAGACCACTGGGTTTTTTTGTCATGGATTTTTTTTTCATCCAAATTATATAAATCTTGTAACACATTTGAAAATATTGTTATTTGTGAATGTGGCTGTTTATGTTTGTGTGTATTCATCAGATGCAAATCAACAACCTGAGTGACTTGACCCCTGAGGGAAAGGCCGGAGCCACGTGGCCCATCGGAATCAACCCTCCCTTCAAACCTAAGACCCGTTTTGAGGTTATCAACTGGGAGTACTTCACTGAAGAGCACATTTACTCGTGCATCGACAGCTCGCCCAAATGTGAGCTGCGAGGGGCTGATCGTGCCGATGTCAGTGCAGTGCTAGAGATCGCAGTGGAGCGCCTCAATGAACGCTACCAGCCCCAGCTACGCTTCCGCAAGCGGCGTCTACTCAATGGCTATCGACGCTTCGACCCCACGCGTGGTATGGAGTATGTGCTGGACCTGGCGCTGGAGGCATCTACTCAGAAAGGTCATAGTCAGGTCATTGCGAAACGGGTTAACCTGTTGCGACCTCTCAGTGCAATCGAGATTATCCCCATGCCCTATGTGACAGAGGCAACACGGGTGCAGGTCATCCTTCCTGTCACAGCCCAGGATCAGGACTACGTGGGCAACTTCCTAGACATGTACGTGATGAACACTTTGGACACCCATGATAATGTTCTCCTCACGTTCTTGTTCATCTATGACCCCTTCGATGCACAGCGGGTCAGCCAGACTGATGTGTTTGCTGGGATCAAGGCCATGATTGGGGAGGTGGAGAAGCGATACGGAGACGTGAAGATCCCCTGGATCAGCGTGAAGACGGAGGTGCCATCACAGGTCAAGCTGATGGACATCATCTCCAAGAAGCACCCAGTGGATACGCTGTTCTTCCTGGCGAGCGTTTGGACAGAGGTCAATGCTGATTTCCTCAACCGCTGTCGCATGAACGCCATCAGCAACTGGCAAGTTTTCTTCCCCATCCACTTCCAAGAGTTCAGCCCTGCTGTCGTCTACCGCGACCAGCAGCCCTCCGCCGCCTCCTCTTCCTTTGCATCCGAGGCGCTGCGGGACGGCCACTTTGACCGCCACGTCTTCGACGAAGCTTGCTTCTACAATGCCGACTACATGACTGCACGAACCAAGATGGCCGCTGACATCTTGGACAACGAGGAACTCCTGGAGAGCATGGACGTGTACGACATATTTGTCCGCTACTCAGGCTTACATGTTTTCCGAGCAGTAGAGCCTGCTTTGGTACAGAAATATGTGCGGCGAACATGCAACCCACGGTTCAGTGAAGATATCTACCACCGCTGTGTGCTCAGCAACCTGGAGGGCCTGGCGTCACGCTCCCATCTAGCAATGGCTCTGTTTGAACAGGAGCAGGCCAACAGCACCTAGAAAAGCCTTGACTGCCTTCAAAATGTAGGAACCTCACCCATACTGCCTGGACTTAAGAGTGATAAAGCAGAATAATGTGAATAATATGATACTTTATTGGTCAATTTAGTGAAATTCTCTTTACTCGTGCCCCCTTCCATGAGGAGGTCAGAGGTCAGGGCCAGTGCTACAGAGCAGCACCTCTGGAGTCGATAGGGATGCAGGGTCTTGCTCAAGGACACTTCAGCAGGGCAGATGCATGCCAACGCCGGCTCGTAGCCAAATCCTCCAGCTGAAAGCCGGTCTCTGTGCTCACCGCTCCACCCTGCTGCGCCGACAAATTTTCAGCCCTGAGTCTATGAATACGAATCTATTATGTGTAGACGATGGTTGAATTATGAGTCATGAAGGTGTAACTTCATGCAACGCCCTGAATTTGGACCACAGACTTGCACAGATCACTGAAGAGCTGTTACCTGTATTCCTGCCATAGATATTTTCTTTTTGTTTTATGGGTTTGTCTTCTAAGGTTTTGTCTTGAAACGATAAATGAACAAAGGCCTTCATTGTCAACTGATATTGTTAGTAATTAGTTTTGCATTGAGAGAAAAAAAACTTGAGCCATAAGTCTTCCTTGATGAAGATTTTGACAATAATACTGGAATAAAACAGAAGCCATTGGCTGTCTCTTCTTTAAGATATGTTCTTTTTTAAGTGGTATTAAAGAAGTGCTGTTCCACTCAGACTAGTTTCCTTCATTTATGCTGTTCATAGTGGGCACAAATGCTTATTTCTGTCCCATTAGACAAAATTGTAACTGTGGATTAGGATTTGTATGCAGCGTGCTTGGACAGTAACTTTTGAAGTTATCTGTTATCCGCTTGGCAGAGCGGAGAGAAGGCAATATGGCAGAAAAATCCTGTCATGCTAGCCTGCTCCTATACAGAATCATGTATTTGTAGTCTTCCCAGTTTGCCTAAAAGCTTTGCTGCAATGCCCCAAGGCAGTGAACAGTTTGTTCCGAAGCAGCCTGCCCCGCCTCATCTCTTCACATTAAGTCAGTAATTCTCCACCCCTGCCTGGGCCTCCTTGGGTTTGGCTTATATTCTGTACACATATGTCTTTGGGGAATGGAGCGAACCCAGTGCTCAGTGGGAAGGTCCTGTCTACCTAGCCAAGGTCCATGAAGGGGTGGGTGGGTAACCTTCACAGCACGATGGCTGAAGGAGCTGAATGAGCTACTTCACAGCCTTCTCCGCCCCTTTTCAAAGCAGTGAGAGGATTGCACTGAGGGCTGAAATGCCTCCCCCTCCTCCTGCCCCAAACCCCACCCCCTCAGCCTCTCCATGTGAGGGATGTCGGCTCAGGAGAATGGTGGGCAGAGAGGAGTGAAAGAGGCTCTGTCTGAGGTGGCGGCAAGGTTGTAGTCCGAGTTACAGCATAGCTTCAATATTCTGTGGAAAGGTCTCCACCTGTTTCCTTGTGGTGAGGTCAGTGAACAATAAAACGCCTGTCTGCCACCTCCGAGGAACATATTGCTCACGCAGGAAATACAACCCACCAAAGAGCCTGAGTACAAAATCAGCACATTGCCTCTGCTAAAATGTTCTTTCAGTGTTAAGAGCAAAAGGTAAGGTAGCAGTACATAGTAGGGTTGCACAGTTGAGTATAATTGATATTGACGCTTTCATTTCCACAGATAAGAATTGTTGAATTGGGAGCTATGGCAACCATTTCATTTCACTTAAAATGCTTGCTGTGGTTGGAAATGGTCAAAATGTTTATATAAGATACAAAGAGTGCAATAAAATTGTTCCTCAAATAACTGAGACTAGCCTTGATTCGTAATTGTGATCACGCCTGTTATCATAAATAGTCAAACCATGAATAGTTTATCATTGAGCCAGATGTGCCTACTTGCAGAAACACTGCAGATCACAGATGGGTGATTTTGATGGTGGGAGTAAAAATCAGACATTCCCTGTCATTGTTTTGATAGAAGCAGAAGGTGTGCATATGAACTCCTACTAAGACTTACTAGTCTGTAACCCTCATTTCAATTCAGCTCACACAGTCTCTGTCACTTAGATTTCACAACAAGGAAAAATGCACCTTTGTAACATTCTCAACATATTCATCCTCAAAGCTTTGGGGAATTATTTTAGTAAACTCTAAATTTGCATTTTGATTTATAAAAGTGAAGCATTGTGAATACGCCAATACTGAGGTAGGCAAAATGCTTCTAAATTCATGCATAAATTAATTTATCAATAGGACCTTCAATAAATCTTAGGTAAGGTTTTAGCAAATTGTGAGTCTGTATTATTAATATTCAGTTATATTAAATTTGGGGAAAAGAATGTATGACGTGTCCATACACTAAGACCTCAAAACTCCTCTTTAATGTGTGAATAATTTGCCATTTTCTACCTCCTATGTGTAAAGTGGGAGTATTTTACAGTTATGATTAATGCAATGTTATAGAGATTATACTAAATCCAGGAAGTAGACATGGCCTATTCGCCAACTGGTGCAAAAAGGTGAAGAAACAGGTAACTTTGTTTATTTAGACTGAGCTTAGATGGAGATGTAAAATTTCTCACTTAATTCATGATCCTTCTAAAGGTATTCTACATTTAATGCTTTAAAGGGCTACAACACCGGCTTGTATTACTGCACATGATGGCAAAAGTGTTAAAAGGGTGCTAGTAAGATTCAGCATACAGACAGACGGTTATAAAGCACCTAGAAAGCTTCAATGTAATCATGCCCTTTCACAATTAAATACAGACTTTTCTTGGTTGAATCTCAGAGGTGCTCACAGTCTGCATCAAGTTTGGATGAAGTAAACAATCCACAATTAACCAGATCCTCTGCCACTACTGCAAACACACATTTCAGTTGTGAATTTATTTGAATGATGAAACAAACTGCATCTCAAGTTTCTCCTTAACAACTGGGCTCCTCTGTTGTTTTAACCTTTGTGTCATGACTTCATTGGTTCAGTTGTGACCTGCTGTGTCCAACTTAGCAAAAATGACTTCGTAAAAATTGGAAACATGGGGCTCTTAAGCTGCATGATATCCCCTCATAATCAATATTAAACATAACCAGTTATACTAATGAGCTCACTAATTAAGAAAATTGATTATCAATTAGGAATGTGTTCATACTTGTCCTCTTACACCACAGGGGTGGTATTAATATGAACTCCATATCTCTAAGGGGACTTAAGTCCCTTAAAGTCCCTACTCACTACAAAATCAGTTTTTACTTGTTAGTATGCAAATGTGTGCAGCAAAATGCTCCAAAATCTAATCAGATCTACTCTACATGGTGTGAGTATTTAGTTTATCACATGTATTGATCTTGAATTATGTTCACAAAAGGAAGCCACCATGTATCATGGTGGCAGGCAGTAAAATTGAAAAAAAACAACAACAACGACATTTCAGATATCATGGCATTTACAAACTTTGGCAAGCGCTTCTTTATTTACATCCAGGCGGTCTCGCAATGTCACAGCTGTTATTCCCTTTTTTTTTTCTCTTTTTGTAGATCGTAATCACCAAACAAACTTGTTCTTTAGATATACAGTGTGTATATATATCTTTTTGTTGGTGACCCCACTGACAACAGTGTAAACTGAGATAAAGAGCAGTCCCCACTTTTTTTTTCTTTTCTTTTTTTTTTAGAAACACATGCAGGCAGTGGGACAAACATCTCAACAGTATGCCAGGGTTTAATAACATGAGACAATTCTACTTCTCAGAACATCAACACAGTAGTCTGTTAATATTAGTCAGATATTCTGTTCCCATGGTCCTCGGGCTGAGGTCACCCATGGGTTGCAGCGTCTAGATTCCTCCACAAGAGGGCGCTAGTGAACCAGTGAGGCTGTATGACAACAATAATGTGAATGCCCTGGCCATACAAAAAATCAATCTGGATCAGACACATAGGACCGAGGTACTACCAATGACTCAAACTACTCTTTGTCTCTCTAATGAGTGCAGTTAACATAATTTAGAGTCCTGTTCTAGTAACAAAACACAGTTGTGAAAATGACACCTACAGTTAGTTGCTGGTAGGGCATATAGTTTTTTTTGGCAAAAGTTCCAGAAGGCATTTCAACAAAACCACGGCGACTGTGACGAGCCCTGCGGCCCATCACGCCGACTGCAATGCCAACTTGGTATATTTACACGCACGGTTTCAAATGTATTAATTCATGTCCATGGAGCATGCATAGGTCATCGTGAAATCGTTCAGGTCTCACCCATGACGAAGAGAGTCTTGACAGAGAATTACAGCACAGTGCAAAGGAACCC
>OMLF01048672.1:0-13311 GCA_900302615.1 Holocentrus rufus | reverse complement strand
TGTTTTTTTTTTTTTTTCCTTAGATTTTTTTTCCACGTTTTGTACGTTTTACAGAAAGTAGAGATTTTGACTGAGAGATTGGCGATTTGACAAACGTACAGAGACTCACAGGTATTTAACTATTTTTTAAGCAAAACAAAAAAAGAAAGATATTTTTACCTCACAATTTAAAAACAAACATTCCAATGTTGTCATGGTCTACGAATTGAAAAAAGATTGAAATTCATGCATTTCTTCTTGTATTGTAAATGTTAGACAATTTCATATGCATTATATAAAAGAAACTGCCATATCAATTTTAATGTATAGATTTTTGCAAATACTACCCTATGTATGTAAGACGTAACTGTATCGGTAGCGTATATATAATATATTTATGCCCAATAAATGTTTTAATTTTTTTCTGACTTGGACTGTAACAATATGTCTTATTTTGTGTGTCATTACTTGTTGTCAGCACTTTTACACAACATGATGCACGCTTCTGCACACAATTCTGCACACAGCCCTCAAGTCATTTATATGAATTAAAACCAGGATGTTTTTATGCGTCCTGCAATGTTTTCTGCAAGAAAACATGGCGGTAATACATAACACATTTCTTGCTGTACACTGTGTTCCCCCAGGATCCTTTCTTTAGTAAATGGATGGCTGTTTGATGGGAATAACAGAAATATAGCTTGTGTGTGTGTGTGTGTGTGTTTGTGCATGTGTGTTGTGCCCTGACATTTACTGATGTGTACCAGACCATTGCAATTGATTTTACAAGACCTGCAGAGTAGGTGATGATTATCTTCCCTGTAGTGGCACCTTTATTTAATATTGTAAACAAAGGTTGATTAATAATCAATACTTACAAAATTAGGATTAAAAAACAAATTCATCAGAATGATAGCCCAATGCAGTGGGGGCACCACTCCAAATAATGATACAGACACTCACTGTAACAATATTGACACTAGATGATGTAGACACTCATTAAGGTTAAAGGTGTCCTGTTATAGTTCAACTCCTCTTCTGATTTACTGCAATTCACTCAATTTATGCAGCGTTTCTAGGACTGAGGGGAGTGTGTGTTGAACCAAGTGGGGTGCATCAGTGTTAGATTTACTCCCTGGTGGCCTCGATAGTGTTTAGCCAGATAGCTGGAGAGAGTAAATCATAGAGAGGCATTTATCCCCTGCTGTCCCTGAGGGCAACCAGGGAGAACGCGGGACCGCACCAAAATGGGTCCGTTCACCCACAGCCTTCATCCTCATTCACTTCTTCTCAACCTGCAGCACACCAAGGACCACGGGGGGGAAATTCGTCTTTGACTTTTTGAGGTTATCTATGAACATTTTGAGGTGCTTGTAAGTTTGTTTTATGTGATGTAGAAACTGGCCAGTGAAATAGATAGCGGGAGTAAAACAAAAAAAAAACCCTTTCTCTTCCCTTTATCCATTTTTATTGAATTTTAACACAATGATAAAACATGAAATTATGGGACATTTGGGAAAGTAGGTAGACATACACTAATAGGCCACTTAACACCTCACTCCTTCTCTAGGCACATATACAGGGTTCCCATGGTCATGGAAAACCTGGAAAAGTCATTGAATTCTAAAACCTCATTTTTCCAGGCCTGGAAAAGTCATGAAATAAAGTAAAATCATCAAAAGTGCTGGAAAAGTCATGGAATTTGATTTTGTTGTCTGTAATGAACAGTGTTGGGAGTAATGCCGTTAAAATAAACAGTGTAACATAATGATGTTATTTTTTCAGTAACGGGGTAATCTACTTTTTCCAACGCTGTAACACTGACAATTAAATGCGGTACATTACTGTTGAAGCTAGCACACTCATTGAAGCTGTTGTCAACGTTCGCTGACTCTGAACGCACCCCTGACTCTTTCGGGCAACCACGAGCTGCAAAGGTTTTTGGGGGAACTGAGGGGGCCAGGGAGGGGCAACAACGACGTAAGAGATGATGATTGGCTAAGGTAGAGTCAGATTTCATGGTAAGCCAACCAGAGTCAGAGTTCAGGTGGGAGGGTGTTTTTACACACAAACCAGAACGCGCGGAGCCGCGCGCACGCACACAAACTACCGGAGAATCAGAGATTACACGCAGCAATGGCGAGTCTGGAGCAATCCGAGGAAAAGTTGGCGTTTTCAAGGTGGAGGTGTAGGCACTACTTCAACGTCATTGGGGTCAAAGGTAAGAACTTATATGTCAAGTGTGCATTATGTCCCCGAGCAAACACTTTGTCCACGTCCGTTGTAAGCAACTCTAATCTAATGATTAAGCGTACCTGTCTATGCTGTTCTATTCTATGCAACTGGCTTGTGAAACCTGCTCAGGAAAAATCCAAATTATTTGACATATTACAACTTTTTTTAAAAGCAACGCAAATAGTTCCTTTCCCTGGTAACGAGTTGCTTTAATAATAGAGTAAGAAGTAACGAGTAACTATTACTAATTAATTTTTTAAAGTAACGTGCCCAACACTGGTAATGAAATTCATTACAGTAATCTTCCATGGAAAATCTTCCATGTAAAGGCTGATGCATGAATTTCACTTCTGTTCATGTACTTACGGGTTGGGAATGGTCATGGAAATTTTGTTATGGGTTGTTCAAAAGTCATGGAAAGGTTTTGAAATTTTGTCTGTGAAAATGTGTGGGACCCCTGCCTATAAAGTGTAAGTGTAAAGCACGCAGATATTGAAAGGATCAGTTCCCGTTCAAGAAATCCATCGAAATATGATTTAGAAGAATGGTGCAATCAACAAAGAAGCATCCAGTCAGCTGCAGCAAAACATCCTCAGTGATGAGAGGGGTCAGAGGAGGACAGCAGTTCTCCTTCAAGCCAAGAGGTGCGGCACAAGTATGCAAATAACAGCTCATTACAACAGTGGCGTGCAGAAGGGCATCTCCGAACACACAACTTGTCAAACCTTCAAGTGGCTGATTTATTGCAGCAGAAGACTGTGCAAGGTTCCAATCCTGTCAGCTGTGAACGAGACGATAAAGCTATGGGGCATATGATCGCCAAAATTGCACGACTTAAGAGTGGAAGAGCCCACACTTAGAAAATCTCTTCTTTGATGAAATGTTCAGGGGACGAAGAAGAGGGAAACGTTTCAGCTTTCAGTCTTAATCAGTGTCATTCAGCCTTCCTAAGAAGGCACCAACTTAAATTGAGGAAGCACTCATCAGCCTAATTACATACAGGTGTTACCAGATTCACCCATGAAGGGAACATAACCAGAAAGTCCCCCCTGAAATCCCTAAACATGGACCCAATCCAGTTTTCTTCACATCAAGCTTCTCTTTCTGGATCTGGACTGTTTGGTCCACCTTTTGATTTTGAGTGCAAGAGACTACTTTGATGGTGGAAGACTAGAAAACTGCAGAAACTGTTTTGATGTGCTGATGCTACTTTAGTGTTACTAACACGGGTTCATGGATTCATTCTCTCAACAGTGCAACCCGCTTGAGCATGAGGGAAATGTACCAATGTACTTTGGTGCCATTAGCACCTAATTCACGTCCTTTGAACACCACAGGATACCCACCTCTATACACTCTTGCTGGTGAGAGTGGTCCCTTCATGGCAATAGTACCCTTTCTCAAATGGCAAGTTTCCAGCAGGATAATGTCCCTCTTCCTTACGAGTGCCTCCCCACTAACAATTCACTACGGAGTTACGTTCCTCATGGAGTCACTCTCAAAGCTGCGGAGGGCACTCCTCAATAAGGGGGGGAAGGCATAAAAACTCTTCAGATGCTCTCGTCACTCATCATCCGGAGCAGGAAGCGATCGTCGCCATGACTACCGACTCATCTCTCTCTCTGAGCCGCTTTCTTACTTTCCCTCTTTCTTTTTGGTAAACAGACTTTGTTCTTTGTTCTCTTCTCAGCCGTATAAGCTCCTTGGTCTTTTCAGCTGTTCCTGCAACAGTTTGACATCCCCCAAAATAATCCCCATTGTGTGATGAGATTTTGTTTATAAAATCTGCGAGCCGTTTGAACCTAGAGACAAAATGATGTTTAATCTTTAGGCACACAGTCCATGATGTTTAAAGCCAAGTGAAAAGTCTGCATGCAATAACCCCAATACGTGCCACCCGAAAATCTGCAGGAACTGTGTGATGGAATTGAGTCAGTACGGGCAAAGATCCATATAGAACATTTCAAGCTCCTCAAATCCATGCATAAAAAAATTGAAAACTGTGGTGAAGGTAAAAAGAGTTTTGTGCATGGTGCTATTTTTACCCAGATAGTAGCCACTGCAACATGGACAGAGATAGATACAGAGACGTACCTTGTTCTTCCTCAATCCCTCAACTACTGACTCCATTTGTCTTTATCTTCCTCCATGTATCTGCCTCCCTCTCACCCTCTCCCACCACCCTACTCCTCTTTCCTCGGCAGTAATTTCTCGGCTCCCTCCTGCGGGTAGCACCACATCTAGATAACCTCTTGTGATGTATGACTCATTCATGGCACCTCTCCTCTCCCTCTTTACTTTATTGTCTATTTTCATTACCCGTTCATAAAAGAAAGGCCCTCTCTCCCCGGCCCTGTCGTTCTTTTAAAATTCTTCGTTTCCCGTCATTTATGAAATACCACCCCGTCTCTCAGTCCTGACTCACCATCTCCCCTTTCTTGCTTTTGGGGCTTATCATCTTTTCAAGCACGTGCACATTTTCTTTGCCTGACTCTTATTCGTACATGCAAACCAGGACAAGACATCTTGTACTCAAAAGAGTGCGCCGGCAATCTTCCTGATGAGGTTTTTTTTTTATCTTTGATCGGGCGCCTTGGGTGACCTCAGAGGTGACACAGGGGTCGTCCGAGTGCGGCGTGCCGTCTGAGAGCAGAGCCCGCTGTCTGAGATGATAGCGATGACGCCGGGCTTTGCAGACACAACAGGAAGCCACCCGCTGAGATGACAGAGAACACGCTGCTGTGCCTCTGTGCTACGATTGCCCTCTGCAGATGGGGGTGACACCCTATGAGACCAATATGATCTAATGGGGAACAACAGGATCACATGCAGAGAAGATTATAGGCCCCATGATGATGCAATGTGCGTCTGCATGTGTTTCCGTCCATTCTGAAGTTTATGGGTTCACATCAACATTTTAGGCGTGTTATGCGTGTACCTCTTTATGTATGTAATAGCACACTCAGAGCATAAAATCTTACGTGGGGAATGAGTTTCTACAAGCCTGTCTGGAGTTGTGCTCGGAGTATAAAAATAAATCTGTGTGCAAATCTATACTCTCATTGCACAAATCTGTACACATAATTTCATAAATTGGACCCTCAAACTTCTAATTTGTAAACTGTACCCTTAAATTATGAATGAGCCCATGTGTCAATTGATGATATATCATCAGCCATGTAAATCCAGTTAATTCCAGGATATTTTTAATGATAGTTTTATAAAATGCTATTTGTGCCTTGTACACTTCAGTGTGTGTATATTGTTGTTTTTCATTCTTCAACTTCAGCCTGAGATCCAAATCCAAGGGTAGAATTTATGGATCTCAGTGTAATGATTCATGATTCTTGGAGACAATTTACAAATCTGAGACTATAGATTCATAACTCAAGGGTATGGATTGTAGATCTGTGCATAGGTACAGAATACAGATTGGCATATGGGTTTATTTTTTCTATCATGTGACCCCAGCAGGCACCCATTGGTTCACATAACATATATAACCACTCTTTTCATCCTCTAACTGGGACTGGGAAGAGTGGAAGAAAATTTTACAAACAAAAAGAAAGGAGGATTTTTTTTTTTTTTACTTTTACAAGACTTCATCATTAACAAACAAATACATTATCCAACAGCAGATATTCACAGACCTGCCAAAGAAAAGGCAATATGAATACAAATATCCTTATTTACTCCGTATACATCCTGTGAAATAATAAATATGTCATGACATCAGTACAGTACAGTCAGAAACATTCAGTGACAGAGATACATTCCTCAGAGCTGGGAGTCCAGTGCAGGTTGCAGCTGCAGTGATTTGGACTGTTGAAACAAACTGACAGAGTGTACAGCATTACAAAGCGTCTATGTACAGTTTAAGGCAAGCATAACACCATCGCTAATAGATAGTTTAGTTATCTGTCTGTCCAAAAGGGTGCAGGCTACCATGCACACAGCAAAATTTCATCCATTTTCATTTTAGCCTCTGTTTGTCCATAGAAAGACATTTTAAATTATTTATGAAAGACCCTTATAGAGTTTTGTCAAGATTAGTGCCATTGGGATTTCATATGGTATTTCATTTAGAGAGATTAGTTACATGCAGTACTTCCATAGGAGTTCATGGAGAGTCACCTACCAAAACTGGCTGCTCCAGGCACCCATAGATTTCCTTTTTTCATTTGGGAAGTAGGTCAGAAAATCAAATTTCTAGCATATCTACAGCCAAGAGAAATAAGACACAGGGACTAGTTTTGACTATATATCATGGATATATCCAACTCTAGCAGGAATAGTTTTGCCTGCTTGCCCTTACTGATATTGAGAAGTGGGAAACAAATTCTGTATGCCAGGACCCCCAGGGCAGCTGATGCTGCAGGTTGACTGCTCCTGTATGCAGGTGTGAATGGTGAAAAATGCAACATTTCTTAACTTTACCAAACTTTTACTCAGTTACAGTTAAGCATGGCTTCAGTTAGTTTTATTTTTCACCTGCTTCCATGGTTGCATATATTGGACATCAATCTGTTTTTTTTTTGTTTTGTTTTTTTGTTTTTTTTTTTTCAGTAAAAGGCCAAAGTTCCACTGACTGTTTCTCTCACAGAACTTTAATAGATAGAAAAGGATCCTGTGTGTTATGTGCATGTGTATTAATTAACTTTGGGACACCTGAGATGGCTCACATGCATATGTTGATGATGTTGTAATGAAATCAGCATGGCTTCATAAGACTCTGCTGTAATATCTATCACAAATGCATTTCAAATGTTGAGTTAAGTAACACATCAGCCGTCTGTGTGTTATGTGCCAAATTGATATATGTGATGATTACTCACAGCCTCCTGATGTGCAGAAGTGAACTGTGTAGAATGGTGAGCTGAGAACACCATATTAATGAGTACTCTCTTTTCTTCTACCTGGAGGTTAAATACAGCTCATTATTTCACACAAAAAAAGATACTGGCAGACATAATAACATGTCGGTTTTAGAGATGTTTCACATTTCAGCTCACCTTGTGACTTCCTCCCACCCACTCCCAGTCTCCATGTTGAAAACCACTGCTGTACATGACCAAATAAAATGTTGATTTGAACAGGAATGCCCATTCTATTCATTCCAGTTCTATGGATTTCCCACTAACCCCATTTAGCAGCATACAGTACAACACAGCGGACGTGCATGGCCAAGTGACAGAGCATTCAGCATGATAGCAGACCATAGAATCAAATTCTCTCACTTGTCTAAACTTTCGAAAATATACTCTCCAAACCTCCAATTCTGTTTCACACACAACTCAGACACATTACACACAAGTAAAGGCTCATTCCCACAAATAAACTGGCAACACAGTATCACACAAAAAATATGACATCTCTCTCTCTTTCTCTCTCTCTCTCTCACACACACACAAACACACACACACACACACACACACACTGCATCTCTGCCCCTCTCTAATGGAGAACAGAGCAGTGCCACAAGTTCTACAGTGCTTTCTTTGTCATCCAGAATATTATTTATACAATTATAAGGCAGTTGTAATCATAGGTATGTACTGTGTGTTTCTGCGGCCCGTGTTTAAGTGTGGGCATGTGTGCGTGCGTGCGTGTGTTGTGTATTTTTGTTCACATTTTAATCAATGTACGTACGTCAGGCTACAGTAAATTATAAACCTGCACCGATCGTGCTTTTCAGATACTTTTCTGATGCTTTTCAAATGAATATGTTATATGAATAGCTGATGGCACTTGCTGAAATAATTGAAAAATGAACCGTTTGAAAGATCAGAGTTAGAGGATGCTCTTTTGCTGCGCAGTTGGAACACTGATTAGAGGCTTTCAGCTTTTGAGGCTCACTCGTCTCGCTCTGTTCCGTACAGTCTGAGGCAAGTGCTCACACAGAGAGCGCAGCTATTTTTCAGCCTGATTACCATTGACAGAAAATAATGGCTATTGGGTCAGTGCTCCCAACTTCTGAGCGCGACATAAATGGTCTTTTAATTTATCCCATCCCGACACTTCAGGCAGTCAGGTGATTAGAGGCTGACTGTAGATTCCGTCCAGCCTGGCGAGCCCTCCCCCTTCACGGTGCTGGCGGTGCGGCCCCGGGCCGGCTGGCTGTCGGTCAGGCCGAAGAGGCGCGCCGCAGCGCCCCGGTACTTCCAGGACATGGTGTTATAGAGGATGGGGTTGATGGCGGCACTCAGGTAGAAGAGGACCACTGACACCAAGCTGCAATACTCCGAGAGCACCGACAGCAGCGGGGAGGGAGCGTCCAGAGAGCGAAACTGCAGGTAGCGGCCCACGTGGAACGGCAGCCAGCACAGGACAAAGGCCAGAACCACCACCACTGGAGAGGGGAGAGAGGGGAGGGGGAGGAGGAGGAGGAGGATCAGGCGGTGAGAAGATAGGTGGGTTTGGAGAGGATTATGGAGGAATGGCGCAATGGAACTTTGGTGAAGTTTGACACTGTCCCCAAACCAATCCTGGATGATAGTATTTTAATTTGGATAAAGTCTAAATCCAAACGCTGCTCGAGCACCAGGTTCCTTCTGGCCTGTGATGAGCAGTCCACAAATGGCACAACAATGCGAGAGCACGTTTCTTTATTGATTAACAAAATTACATCATCGATGGCCTAGGCCTATCAGTTGGAGTCATGCATATAAGCCTATCCAAAATACTACCTGTGCGTAATGTGTGCGTTTTGAATGAATACATGGACTAACCATATAAGGTAAAACTGAGCAGTACTTTGATACAGAATTTCTGGGGAAATGTGAAAACCTTACCCAACATCTTGATGGTCTGTCTGTTGCTCTTGTCCCGGTGCGCCACGCGGGAGCCGATGTTTGTCTCCCTGTGTCTCTGCCACAGCCGGCGGCCGATGAGGCTGTAGAGCACAGTCAGACAGAACACCGGCATGAAGAAGAAGACGGAGCTCAGCCATACCATGGCTCCCATCAGACCCGACTCCACGGCGTAGTGCGTCATCTTACACTCCCGGGTGTCCCCGACCTCCAATGAGAAGCCAGACTCGTTCACCCCCCAACTAGAATTGTGCGGCGGTCCCATGTAGTCCCGCTCCACTCCCACCATGACAAACACGGGTCCGGCGCTCAGCAGAGACACTGCCCAGAGTAGAAGGATGAGGGCGCGCACTCGCCTCTTGGTGACCAAGGCCTTGGCCCGCAGTGGGAAGCAAATGGCCAGGTAGCGCTCCACCGACAGAGCGGTGATGCTCAGTATGGTGGAGTACGTGCACGACTCGGACACGAACTGAAAGAGCTTGCAGAGCGCATCCCCGAAGCGCCAGGGCCTGTACCTCCACATGCGGTAGAGGTCGGGCGGCATGCAGAGGAAGATTAGCAGGTCGGACACCGCCATGCTGCACAGGTAGAGGTTGGTGGTGGTGCGCATGTCCCGGTACTTGCTGACCACCAAGATGGTCATGACGTTACCGACCACCCCGACCAGAAACAGCAGCGTGCAGGCGACGGTAATGGCCGTGAGGAGAGGGATCGAGTAGTAATTGAGAGGAGGAAAAACAAGGTCACCGTTCCTTGTGGCGTTGTGGGTCTCCCCCGAGCTGCAGTTATGGGAGAGGCACTCCGAGCAATTGGGCCAAGAGGGCATGCTGTCGCCACACGGTCATTCACGGGGCCCCGGCTGGCCCTGACCGTCAAAGACACCCCGGGTCTGGGACTCCTCAAGCCCCCTGACGCTGTCCTGTCCCCTCATCACCGCTCCTTCTGATTGCGGAGCTATTGGTAACGGTTGGTAAAGGTTGCCTATCCGTGCGTAAAAGTAGGAGCTTTACGCGCGTTGGAAGCAATCTTGTGTAACCTCGAATCACTGTGGAGATGAAATAAGTGGATATAACAACTCCCAGCTTCGAACGGACGTCTGAGGTTCTCCACGGGAGCTGATAGTCTCCTCCAGACCCTAACACAAACATCAGGCTATTTTAGCACACTGTCCAAATTATCCACTCCATCTGCAATAAGCATTCTCTGAAGTGGCAAATCACTGTTGGCTGCTAAAAGCACTTGTCCAAAAGAAGAGTAGGCGTATGTTACAAAACAAATTACATGCGGATACTGCAAACTATGAATCGGACAGCTGAAAATGAATGCGGAGGTGTATTCCAATCAAAACAAACGCAGCAAGAAAAAGTACCAGCGTTTATTATCTATAACTGTACAGTCCAAATAGGGAAAAAAATCTCATAGGCAATTTACATCCCACATCTTCTCTAGTTGTTTTTGTCAGCAGCTGTTGAGTCCTTCGGGAAAAAACGAAATATAGGATTCTCCATGCGCAGCGTTCCAAATTGTTCCCGTCACCAGCAGCGCGCCCCTGCGTTTGCGCGTCAGACAAAAACAAAGCGGCAGAAATAGTAACAGGAGACGAGTTGCACCGGGCAGCATGTGATGGTGAGTCAGAGCGAGGGTCGTAGTGATGCGACAGCGGCGGTGAGCATCTGTCCTGCAGGGCGCCGGGGCTCAATCTCGGCCAAACACAAACGGGTAAATAACCAAGGTAAAAACAAGCACCGTGTCATGGAACGGAGACAGTTTTATAAAGGTCACGAGCACCACGAAGGGGCGACGCATTGTCAAATGAATCATCTGAATGAGATTTCAGTGTGGGGAAAGTAGTTGAAAATCATACACAAACTCGCCCTGGCTCTCCAAGTCTGCTCTCCCAGGCGCGCGGCGCATATCCAGTCAATAGTTCCAGACTCCCAGTGGGAAAAACAGCACAGAGGGAAAGTGATGGTGATGGTGGACCTGGTGAATGGGTGCGTGGTGGGCAGGTGAGGGTCTAAGTGAGACCGATGCTGCAACACCACCTGCAGGTGAGGGGGGAGTAGTGACGTATGAGGGTTAATCCAGAACTGCGGTTTACCATGAAGTGTTTTGCACTTGAGGAAGCGATAGGGGAGTTAATCAGTGCGGCGGATTTGGAGGTGAGAGTTTGTCCTTCATATGGATGCCCGGGTTTAAGCCCCGTGTCTGGGAAGCATCCAGGCTGCTGAAATGTCCTTGAGCAAGACACCAAATTCTTTCCAGCTGCAGGGGCGCTGCTCTGTAGCTGACCCGGCACTGAGGCGAAGTGAAAGAGAATTATCTTCAAGTTTATGCCTGTGTAGTGCTAAAAAAATGGGGTTAAAAAGAATGAAAGTGCAGTTTCCCAGATGAAATGTTAAATCTTTGATGTCCCATGTCTCAGAACTGCGCTCCACCCAGCAGGATTTCAAGCTCACGAAGTATCAAATTACATTAAAGGCGGCCCGAAGCGCAGTCGAAATTTAATTCAAACCTCCAGTTCACCTCTGCGGAAGGAGAACAGGGGATATGATGTTGCAGTTCTGAGTATATATACTCCATACTCCTGCCTCAAATTAGCATCACTCACACTGTCCCGTGTGTCAAATCCCATGAAGGGGACAATGTTTTATTTCCAAAAAGCGTGGATGCACAGGTAAAGTATACAGTAGATATCCACCTCTCTCCTATCATGGCTGTCTAGATTAACACTGTGGTGTTGTTACAGTTGGTTGCTTAACCTACATGCATATCACTTTAAGGTGAGATAGAGTTTAATTGCCACAGGAGGAAAACTTGTATATTCAAATATTCCACTTGAATTTAGAAAAATACAATTTTGAATGACTTTGACAGTTTCTTGCGCCTTGTTAGAACCATAGTAGATGATGAAAATAATCAATTTAAGTAAAACATAAGACTGGTCAAATTTGTATTTACAAGATATTTCCAGGACTGCAGTATGTGATTCTCAGGCTTGAGATATTGTTGTTATCTCTCTCTGCCCTTTGGTCAGTGTTTACCAGGAGAGGCCATTATGTTTATGACCAATGAATCATACTGACAGAGAGAGATACACACACACCTGTAGAGAGACAGACAGATCCTGACAACAGAGGGAACACAAGCCGAACACAAACTAAAACGGACACTGAGGACACTGCTGTCATCCACAGCCATTCACCTTTCTCTGCATCTGGTATGTAGCTGTTTGTGTTTGTCTGCTCGTGTGTGTGTGTGTGTGTGGGTGTGAGGTGGATGTGTGTGTCTGCGTGCGTGTTTAGGTGTTGGGCCTTTTTTTTTTTCCTGTGTCCAAAAATAAAACTCACATCATACCCATTTGATATTTCCGCTGCACATTCTGAATGAATTTCACTGAATCATGGCAATAATTATAGTAATAATAATCATAATAGCATAATAATGGACAATTTCAAACACTAGTTGCACAGACAAAATTACAAAATTGAATAAGCAAAAAGGTCTCCAGGATGCAACAACAGGTAAAAACAGCAACATGTAGTGTCTTCATTGAAATGCTGCAGCCATATTGGGAAGGGAAGCAAGATATCTCTGTGTTTGCTTTATGCTTTTATGGTTGTGAAGTCGACACTAAATACATCTGTACATGCAATATAAGTCCTCTTATATTCCCACTGTTTTCCATAGTGGATTATGGCATGTGGCTGCAGTTCATCTCTATCTTTTTCTTATTCCTGTAAACAAATGTCGTCTGTTTTCAAAGTGTATTCAATCCTTAACTATATCACTCCTGTTTTATCTGCGCTCCTTATGGCGACCACAGTTCATGTGATTCAGGAGTGTGTGTGTGGTAATAGTTGGGTGTGTGGATGAGTGTATGGGTGTCAATTTGTCTCATACTTCAAGGGTGTGACAAATTAGTGGTCAGAGTCCTTGAGTGTGTGTGTGTGTGTGTGCGCGCACGTGTGTGTGTGCATGTGTCTGCGATATTTGTGCTGCAGGAGTGCAATACATTATTTTATCCACAAGATGGGGGAAGAGATCACTTCATGGTTTTGTGTGTCTGTTGATGTGCTTGTGTGTGTATGTGTGTTTGTATGTGTGTGTGTGTGTGTGTGTGTGTGTGTGTGTGTGTGTGTGTGTGTGTGTGTGTGTGTGTGTGTGTGTGTGTGTGTGAGAGAGAGAGTGAAAGTTTGTGTGTTTCCATCGCTGTCAGAGAGTAATGAATGGTCGTGTCTGCCGAAGGTGTGATATCGATATTATGACGGTAAATTTCATCAACCAA
>OMLF01048671.1:0-32774 GCA_900302615.1 Holocentrus rufus | reverse complement strand
GTTTGGTCCTCTACCTCCGCCGCCAGCAGCACTCCTCCTTCCTGTCTTTGACCCGCTCCCCGCACTCCGCCGAGGCCTGGCGCCTCCTCTGCCATTCCAGCCTCTCCTTGCTCATCCTGTACAACCGCCACCGTGAGTGCGAGGTGGCCAAGCTCACGATCCAGGACTACCGCAACCGCACCACGCCCCAGGCCAGCGCCGCCACCGGCTCCCCCTCTGGCATGGAGGCCCTCCTCTCCCCCTTCGAGCGCCAGGTCCTCTGTCACCTCCCGCGGGCCGGTGTTCTGGGAAAGCGCGGCCGCATCCAACCGCTCATCCTCCCGCCACACTGTGAATCCTGCTTAGAGCTACTCCTTCAGACCAGCCCCAACGTGGGCGTAGACCCAGAGAGCCCCTACGTCTTCTCCCGACCCTACCACTCACCTGCCACCCCGCTCCGGGGCACGGACCTTCTGAGAAACCTAGCGCGGGCCAGCGGGGCCAAGAACCCTGGGGCCCTGACAGCAACACGGGTGCGGCGGCAGGTGGCCATCCTGACCCAATTGCTACTACTAGAGGAGGGAGAGGGCCAGGGAACGCCAGGGGGTGGTGCTGTCAAACGCGTGGAGGACTTCCTGGAACGAGAGTACCATGTGACCCAGAACTGCTCTACTATTGTTCGAGACCCAGCGCTGATGGGTCGTGTGGGTCGTGTGGTACTTTATGGAGAAAGGGAGGGCGTGCTTTTCCGGGGGATGAGCCTGCAGCACATCTGTCTTGAGTTGGATGGTGAGAAATTACTTCTTGAATGTTCTGTTTTAGTACAAAATAGCGAAGCTCGTCATTAGATATTTTATGCAGCCTAAATAACATTTTAGTGAAATAAACCAGCTGAAGGATTTAATGGAGTTTGTGTAACTGCAAACTCTTCAAACTTGTCTCGCTTCTGCAAAAGGATGTCTGGCATTTGTTCACAGCATGAATCAAGATATGTTGCATTTTTCCAATTGAAAGAGAAAATTTTTTTTTGTATAATAAAAAAAAAAGTTACATGCATTTTACTCTAGTTAGGAATAACTCTTTTTAGCTGCTACCAGCAGCTCTATGCCTCGCTCTGTCAGTCGGTCCACAAAAGTTTCCCCACCCTTTGGGAGCCACAGTTTTCACCCTAGGATGCTGAAAGTTGGCATGGAGGTCAAGTGTGTATGTGTGAAGGTGTGTCTTTGTGTTCATGCCAATTGGTTAAAAGGGGGCGTGGCAGTGGGAGTGGCCTATTGCAAAAAGCCGCATAGCTTCCAAATAGATTCACAGATTTGCAGATTTTGTGGAAAGGTTGGTCATGAGTCAAAGGACAGCTGATTAACTGTTCATGTCAACTGGCAAAAAGGGACTGTAGCAGTGGGAGTAGCCACACACCATTGTGCCACATCCCCCTTCATAACTCATAAACTGGTTGTTGTAGACTCTTCGGAGGTTTGTCAAGGTCAAGTGTTTGTGAGGTTGTGTGTGTGTGTGTGTGTGTGTGTGTGTGTGAATGCATGCATGTGTGGAAGTGTTTGCAGCTATTGCAAATTGGCGCTTGCTCAGTACTGACGCTGAGGGTGAAAGTATCAGCCAGTAGCAAGTACCAGTCCGACTCATTTTTGGACTATATTGTGCAGGTTTGGATCATTAGTGTGGAGTCATTGGACAAAATAATTAACACAGAATCCTTTTCCCCCATCATTTGAGAAATATAGTTTTTGTGTGCGTTAAAAATTGAGAAAATGAGACAGTTTGCTTTTATTTAAAGTAAAGAACCAGTTTAGTAAGTGACACTATTACAGTTTTTCCCTGAGGTTTAACTCCAGATCACAACCTGTATGTTTACCTTTTGGTTTGAACGGCCTCTTTGTTGTTCGTCTGTCCCACAGTGATGTCTGGCAACTCAGCTGACTCCTTTTCAGAGGATTCGGAGGCGGAGGGAGAGAAGGAGGAGGTTAAGGAGAAGACAGAGGTGATGGTGAAGAAGAAAGGACCGGGTCGACCCCCACGGAAAAAGAGAGGACCCCTTACTGCATCAGTTAACCCTTCGCTTGCCAGCGTCCATAAAAGGAGGTGTATTCAGCCCAAATCAGGTAACCATCTGCGTTTCTGCGTTGGCTGATAGTCTTGGGTCATTTGTCTCAGCATTGGACAAGTTTTTTGCATTAAATTGATTTTATATAAACTACAGATATGCTTGAGAAACAGTGGAGCATAAATTCTACACAAAAACTTCCATTCAAGTGCAGTCTTTAAGCCCTCCCTGCCTCTCTCTCAGGGAAGCGTGGTGTTCTGAAGCGCCCCTGGTCGGAGGCGGAGCGCGTGGCGGTGGAGACCCACCTGAAGAGGAACATCGTGGAGCTGCGCGTCCCCGCCAAGGCCGACTGCGAGCGCTGCCTGGAACTCTGCCCCCTGCTGGTCAGCAACCAGCGAGACTGGCGGGCCATCAAGTTTTACGTTCACAACCGCATCCAGCTGCTGAAGAAGCAGGGGAGGAGAGAGAGCGCCGGCTCGGTCTGCTAGGAGCGAAACAAAGAGACGTAAGACGAGCCAGACCATACTGTACACGCCACCAGCAATCACGATAGAGAGGAGAAGTCCTGGTTATGGTGGAGCCGCTTTTGTTTTCTCTCTCTCTCTTCAAACTTTGTTTTCAAAGATGCATTGATGCAGTACCCGGAATTAGGTGCACCATCAGACCTAGTCCCATCACCCCGGTCATAAGGGATTAGTGTAATAAAACTGAGTGAACTTAGGGAGCAGGTGGGATGCTGAGATTGAGGAGTGTTTGTCCTCAGTGTAGATGTCCATGCCTGTTTTTTGAGATCTACTTTAAAGTGGTTGGACATGATGTACTGAAAGTGAGTATGAATTCAGACACGGTGAATGCTTTTTAGGTCTAGTGTCCACTTCCGCTGAAGGCTAAAGACCAAACATGAATGTGTAAAGATATGGAGGAAGAAACCAATGGCTCTGACCCTTAAACCCCCCCTGCCCCACCCCCCTCATAGTTAGCCTACATGTCTTATGGACTGAGACATCTATGAACCTGTATAGTTTGTGTTTGATATCGATAACTGACTGGCATTGTGGCCCCAACCCATGGATCTCATAACTGACAAGTGTATTAAAACGTATTCTTCAGTCTTGGACCATGATGCACCTGTGAAGTGGTTCTTGCATACCTCTCTACCACAATCGTAGTCAAAGTAGTATGTATCAAGGCACGCCTACTTGAATTGGCATTGACATTTTTTTTATTCTTTTACTTCAAAGTCAACACACATTCTTATTCACAGTGTAAATACTTACTAATAAATGAAAAGTATACAATAGTGATTACAAAGTTAGTATTGTGCTACGGTGTACATATTGTAAATACTACCTGTACTTATTAAAGCGTATGACATTTTGCTGTGTTTTCTTAAACTGGATTGCAAAGTGAGGTTTTACACTGTAGACTCAGATTGATACAAAGGCAATGGAAATCATGAATACATTTGAACATTCCAGATTATTGATTGCGCTGATTGAAAAAATGGAAAATCACACAGCGTTATGTTTATGTATACATGTTTTTTTTGTTATTAAAGCAAACACCCCAAAAATCACAAATCTAGTAGTAGATAACATAACAAAAATCAGAGCTTTTCTTAGAACAAGTATCACATTTCAAAATGGCACAAATACTTACAATTTTGAGATCAAGAGCCTCATTGAGTGATACCTTCTTAATATGAATTAGCGTTGAACATTTCTAATGTGATGTAGGTAACTCTGAACTCTCAACTCCTAACCCTTTATGAGATGCTGCTGAGTCAGGCACCAAACCAGGCCACTCAGTAGCCAGGCAGCTGCTTGTTATTTGACCTTCATTAGTTTTTATAAAGCAGAGCTCATACAGATTCCTGAGAGTGAAATTCAAGCAACCAAAATTAAACCAGATAAACCAAAATTTCCAGATTCTCAAAGCCTTCATCATCCAAATTGTTTCTTTAAAGTTTACAGAATTCCCATATACCCACAACAATCAATGTATATCGTCACTTTATTATTTTGTTTACCAACTGTTCATATTAATTTTGAATGTAGTTTTGATCATAATTATTTAATATTAATTTGAGAAAAAATTCAAATATGATTTTTTTTGTAATTGTGTAGATAAAACACCAGATTATGTTGAAAATCAAGCATTTTTCAAAGAGTATGTTTGAATTCAAGCATATTCCCAACTCTCCCTCACATAATGGTTAAAATTAAGCAATTTCAAAACTCTCAAGACTTTGTACAAACCCTGTATAAAGGAACAGTGATCTGGGGTTCACAATCATATCAGGTCTAGATAGTACAAACAAGACTTATTGAGAGATATACTGCACAAAACACAAATTATAATATGCTATATGCATCAATTATAATATGCAAGCTAAATAAAGTCACACTACAAACAAGATCAAACAAAAAACAACTGCAGAAGAATTAAGCTGCCCTTTCACCAAAGCAAAAAATATATTCAAATCTTAAATTTTTTTTTACTACTTTAATGTATTAAAACTAACTGGAATTTACCAGCCAGGTTCAATGAGCAGGGTTCAGTTGAATCCACTAATTGGACAGCAGTGTTTTTTATTCTTTTAGTAGTGATGAGACTTTAGTGTCACTTTTTTGGGTATCACAAATATATTGTTTTACATAAAGTAGGCAGGTGACTGCATTAATGTTTTAAGTGGATACTACTTGACAAACCTGGCTTTTTCACCTGATTTAAGTTCCAAAATGTGTAGATTCATAGAGTGTCGGGATGAAACCAAGTACTAATTTTCATCATGGCTGTTTCAATTTAAAGATAGATACTTAACAAGTCACCGCCCTGTAACTTCAAATCAGAGAAGAGAGTTCCTGGAGGGATCACTCACACACAACTCATAATGGAAAGTATGCTAATAAGCTCAAGGTGTTTTCTAAACAAATTAAGTATTCTCAGTTTAGTTATTTTCAAAGTGTTATTTGAAGCCACAAGAAATGAACCCATGATTGAGTCATAAAGCTGGTAAGTTGGAAGTTATAAACATTTATACAAGATGAGTTGGTTTCATTAAATTGCACAAATAGTGTTTGATGAGCTGCACTGCTTCAAAATAAAGCTTACTTTATACTGTTAATATTAATGCAATTATTACATAGTAGTGGTAGTGTTTTGATTGTTGTTTTTTTTTCTCCAATTTCTAGAGAGTTAATATCTATGGAGGTTGATTTTTCAAGTAGTGCTAGTTATCAAAATGCTGCATCTATCAATTCTGTGCCAAACTGTAGTGTTAATATTCAAGTTGTTGAAAGGATTCATTAATTTCTGAGATTGCATTCTCAGGTTTTTAACTATCCGACTATGTGCAAACCACATTTAGGCTTGGTGCAGTTTTTTTATTTTGTATATCCTGTTTTGTTTTTTTTCCCTAAGCACAGGAACAAATTTATAGTAGATATCCATTATGATGCTTGCCAGTGGTTTGCACATATTTTTCATCTTGGCCTTCTTCTAGCATTTGACATCAAGACCTACTTGGTAGCTTGAACCTTAATCCTGGGTTCTCTCCCCATTTTCTTTATGCAGTATCGCTATAGTGCCTTTGTCACCTTTCCCAGGATTGAAAAACGGAAAGACTTCTCCTTCAAACCTAGCTACAAGAGAGACAATGCATCTGTTTTCTTGTGTGTTGTAGAAGGAAAGCTTTCCCTGGTCATAATCCAAATACACACCAAGAATCTGCGGGGTGGACTGGACAGGGAGAAAAACGACTGGTTCTGTGTTGACAAGCAGTCCTTTCGTTGCGTCTGAGCACAGGAACCAGCAACCTTGGGATGCAGTTGGCGTTTCAGTCGATTCATCAGAGCCGACATTTGCCCTTGCCACCCCTATCCACCAGGATTTTTTGAACCCTACATTTTCATCACCCAGGGCAACCTCCCAGTAGTGCTGTCCAGAGGAGAAGCCAGACACTCCCTTTATAGATGTGATGCAAGTGACCATAGAACCACCGGGCAAATCACCCGGGGCTTCTCTCACAATTCTGTTTTTTGCGGTTTTGAGATATGGATTTTTTGTCTGCTCAAGTGTGACATTCTCTGTTGAAAATAGAAAATAAGATGAGAATGAAAACAGGGAAGATTAGGACAGAGCAATACTTCATAAGCACAAATCTTTGCAAATTATGAGCACATTACCATAATGTCTTCTGGCCTCTTCTAGAGCTGTTTCCTGGTACACGACTGCAACAGAACAAGTAAAAGTAGTTTGTACACTCCAACAACTAAAGACGATTGATTGGTTGATTCATGAAACTAAAGACATCTCAGAAAAACAGGAATCACTTTAGTGCAAGAAGTTTGGATGTGGAAATGCTTTTGTGAATTCTGATTTGCTGGGATTCTTTGAAGTAAAATAGAGAGAGTGAACCCTTACCCATCGGCAAAAGATTTTGTTTCTCTGGAAAGAAAAAAAAAGTAGACAATTGGTTAAGAATTCTGAGGTCTAACATGTTTTGAGAATTTTATGGAAATACTGAGTAAGAATGTGACTGTGTTCAGTGTGACTGTGTGGTCATCCGTACCCTCTGCATGGACACGATCTAAAATACAAAGCACAAATTACCATTTAAAATATAAAAATATATCAGTATACCGCAAAGGCATGCTTTAGGCTATTCTCTTCCCACTTTATCTTGGGCAAACTCTTCATGAACTTGAAAAGTAATAGACATCTTTCTTTAAAAAAGTAAAATCCTTACTCTCTTCAGCATCCAAATTGGGTTTTCTCCCTGCAGCACAAAACAAACATGCAAGGCTTTGATTTCAATCAGTTTTCATATTTCCATCAACATCAACGCTGGCAATATTGCCAACATTAAATAGACTGTTACACCTGTGTGAGTCATGGAGGTGGAAGCATCAATCTGAAATTTTTTTGGTGGCAAACTGAGGATGCTGTTTACCCTCTCAATATTCTAGTCTTGCTAGTTTGACTTTTTGACTTCTGCTGCCGAGATGATGCAGCTTCCCCGTGTCAATCAATTCAGTTTCATCTCTCATCTCATCTCATTAAAACCACGAGACACTTGCCTGTCCTTCGATCTTTGAGGTAAAGTCCAAGTGCGATGGCAAGAGCGATGAGGGCAAAGGCGAAGAACAACCAACCAACCCACCCAGACGACGAAGATCCTTCATCTGAAAGAGATGTTTCAAGTTATTAAAAAAAATACAATGGTTGTACACATATATGTGCACAGAGACTGATAAATGCATGCATAACATTTTGCCTGACAAAACAAGTTCTTTACTATTTTCAGGTGCTCGGGCAAGGCTCTCCAGGTAGACCCTTGCCTCCCTGTCCATGTCCTCATCCAAGCCTATGGAGCAGGAAACTCCGGAGGAAGGTGGGACAAGCAACCAGCTATGGACAGACACCAAACCTCTGGCATCAGTGTTGTACACCAAGCCTTTGTGGGCCAGAGCCTTCTTCTGATCTGTCCAACGCAGCTTGGGATTCGGATGCCAGCCTTCAGACTCACAGCTCACATTCACCAAGTTGTCATTTGTCCACACTGGTGACAGGAGAGGAGACATGCCCACTTCTACAGAACAGGAGTGAGGGAAAGAGGAAGATAAAAAAATGTGATCAAACGTGGAGGTACAATGTACAGAAATGTACTTCCATGAGAATTGTTTTCTACTTTCCCTCCCTTCATAGCACTCACCGGTCACCTGGATACCAATAGTGGCTTTGTCATAGCCCTGGTCACTGCTGACATAGCAGGTGTAGCCTCCTGCATCCTTGAGAGTGACATTCACCAGCCGCAGGGACACATCACCCGCCTTCAGCCCGCCAGACGTTGCATCCCTCAGGCCGAAGGAAGCTCGATCCACATAGTCCTTATCCTGGGGCCCATAATCGAGCCGTCTCTCCCGGTGTAACAGTACAGGTGTGTCAAAGTGGTCACCGCGGTACCAGCGCACCTCCAGGCTCTCTGCATTTTTCGGTGGGTTGAGCCAGCAGGGCAACGTGGCTGTGTGGCCCAGACGCACTACGACCGGGGCCCCAGGCACGGAAACCACAACGTTTTCTGAGACTGTGAAATGGGCAGCATGAATGTCATTTGGTGGAGGGAGTAAAAGTGAAAGTGAAAGAAAAGCCCCAGGCCAGATTCATACAAAGAGAGTTGTGGGTATGCTGCATGTGTGTTTTGCAACTCAGCTACCTGGATGGCCTTTTTTTTTCCCCCAATACTTTGACATGGATATAATTGATGGTCACTAGCCATGGACCCATGCCATAATATTTTGTTCTGCTGTGGACATAGAGCTATCCAAAATTTAGGCTTATAGTTGCACTTTAATAGAATTTAGAACAATAGAACAGTCAAAACAGCAAACATGAAACCAGTAGCCTACTCATAAAGAAAAAAATCATAATAAAAATTTAGTAACAAGATGGGAATAAAGATTAAAATACAATAATTAAGGGTAAAAACAACATATTTGTGAAAATATTGCATAACAGACACCACATGAAGGGAAATATATTTGACCACTTCCTATATGAAAAAGGAAGTGGTTTCTGAAGAGATGCTCACCAGAAGCGGCAACAAATGCGCTCAGAGCCAGTAGGAGGAACAACCGCATTACCTGTAAACCTGTAGAAGGAAATCGATTAGCATGAGGCTGTTTTCAATAGCAAACGTCGTCGTGCTTTAGCACACCTGTCGAAGGAAACTTGCAGCCCTGGTCTCCCATATACACATGCAGCATGAAAAAAATGAGAGACACTGGAGATGCTCATTAAATTACAGGAATAAGCTAACAGCTTCAGGCTATTATTACTTATACTGAAGATCCTGGGCGCCAAATAAAATTAGGTTTACCCATTGTTGTGTAGCACATAATTCCAGCGCGAAGAAATGGTCATGTAAGTTGTAGTGCTTCCCAAAAATTAATTATTATTAACTGGAAATCAGCATAATCTATCCTGGTTTATTCTAATTTCCGAAGAAAACTGAGAAAATCCCTTCAAATTTCGCAGTACCGATGACTAATACCACTCCTTTCCCTCTGTCCTGTTTACTTTCACTTTCGTTAAGGTGGAGAATTTCTGGAAAGAAAGGGGCGTGGACAGTGGCGTGATAAACCCGTGCATATTTGATTCACAATGTTAATTTACCTTATACAGTAGCGTAACGTCATCAGACAAGTATTATGTTGAAATTTGTTTTATTGTTTCTTTTTCACATGTCGAAAACGTGTTAGATATTGTTTTCAAACGTAGGGGGGCGCTCAAAGACCACGCATAAGTAAAACGGAAGTGTTTATAAAAATGCAGTTTGAAAGTTCACGTGAGTATCGCCGAACGGCATCAAGTTAACCAGAATTCCGGAATGTACGTTATCTTGCCTTCGCAATAAAAGTTTTAAGTCGTTGGCGTTTGAAAAACGAATAGTATACACGAGGGTATACACTTGATTAAACAAAATAGTGCTTTGTAATGAAAAATCAACATTGAAAGATAAATGTTTCGTTTAATACACATTCCTATTTAAAACATATTCTTAATATTCACTTTCGTATTTCTCCAACCCATCATCATTACTGGTTCAATTTTGAAATGTTTACCGGAAGTGTAGTATTTTTAGTGTCATGCTTGACATTGTTCCTGGCTAGCGGTCTCTGGTACATAACGTAGCTTATGTGTTACGGATCTTTGGATTTGGATTTCAACATTGTTTGCAAAAATACGTGACTTTATCGTAGTGTGTGGTATTTCTGAGGCTAACGTACATTAAAAGAGAGTAATGTAATGTAATGTCAACCTCTGTGGCTAGCTGAGAGGCGAAAGCTAGCTTAAGTGATACCAGTGTGAAAGTGTTTGCAGAGAGGAGTTATCCAACTTGAGTTAGCAAACTGACCCGGCTACATGGCGACTTAGACATATTGCCTTATATCTGGAAAGTCCAGGTCAGCTGTACAGTTTAACTCTGCTTTGGCTTGCTGTTTTTAGCAGCAATGTCTCAACTTCTCGACTCAGAGGAGAGCACTCCATTGCTTAAGGATGATGCAAGTAGGTGAGTGCAGAGTTCACTACCCACCCTATGTTGACAAACTAACTTAACCATTGGATTAGCAGGGTGGGTAAACATTCACCAGCTGTTATCATCGTGTTCTTGATTCTTGTGAAGGTAACAGGACGTCAAAACATTGGCACTAACCCCATAGCGGGAACCTTGATGCTGCTTTTACATATTCTGGTCACTTTGGTTTGGTAGAGCCTCTCCACAAACCACATTTGCTTTCTTGTTCTCTTGCCTGTACACAGTGATGACTCCCAAGATGAAGACTACAAGAGTCGATGGAGGTCTATCCGAGTCATGTACTTCACCATGTTCCTCAGCAGTGTCGGTGAGAGCTGCTCTCCTAGTACCCAGTGTACCAAAATGACTTAACACTGATAAGCTCTGTCATGTACACAAAAATATGTTTCTTCCCGACTAAAAAAGTAATCACATCAATATCCAATGTTTTGTAATTTATGTGATTTAGCCTTGCAGCATTTTAAGTTTAGTTACTTGCTTTTTTTGAGCCTGGTTACAGTAAAAAACATGCAATGAATATGATGCTTCTGTGAGTGTGCCTGGCTTGTGTTTGGTATGATGTGGTGCACAACATAACGCTTAGGATTCTCAACATCATGTGACATTTCTTTGTTTCATGTCCTCTTTAAGGTTTCACTATTGTTATTACATCACTGTGGCCCTATTTGCAAAAGGTAAGCATGACATCCTATTCTTGGACGAGTATAACAGGCTTGCTGCATCATCAGTGCAAATTAACATCCTGTCTGTGTGTCTGTGCCCATTGTTTTCAAAATTACACTGATTTGACAGAACTTTGTGTCATTCTGACACAATGTGTGTCGTTGCTCCATTCTGGCATTTTTAACATTGCCAGAAGGATATTACATCATTTTGTTACCTTGATATCTGAAACCAATTGGTCATTTAAACACTATTGATGGAGATACAGAGTGCAATTCTGAATGCCTAATGTACAGACTCATGTTTTCATACTGTAGTGTTTTTATTATGTCTTTATTAAGTGAACAGGCTGAAGATTTGCATGAATATTTTATATGGGTCTCCTGTAGAGTATTTCTCCAGGACTGTTAACTCTTATTTTGTGGTATGTTTCTTGTAGATAGATGACAGCGCCAATGCCACCTTCCTGGGCTGGGTGGTGGCGGCCTACAGCCTGGGTCAGATGGTGGCCTCACCCATTTTTGGCCTGTGGTCCAATCACAGACCACGCAGGGAGCCACTGGTGTGCTCCATCTTCATCAACGTGTCAGCCAATGTCTATTACTCCTACGTATATCTGCCTGCAACGGAAAACAAGTTCCACATGCTTATGGCCAGAGCCTTTGTGGGCTTTGGAGCAGGTACTGTAGGAGGTCTGAATGTGTGTGTGAAATCCCTGAAAATCTGGTTAAGTGTCTTGTTAGAGTTCCCTGTCATTTTAAGCTGAACTCTGCAAAATTGCCAAGGATTAATTGATCTGAGGACCATTTAAACTCAACTGACAAAAACCGTGAAGTAAGCACAAAATTCATCAGTGTGTCACCATTGAGGGGAATCATCAAATTTTGTGCGTATTGCATAGTTTTTGTCAGTTGAGTCTAAACAGTCCTCACTTAAATTGACCCTTGGCATTTTGCGAAATGTACCTTTAATTTTTAGCAGGTTTGAGGTGGAATGCTACCCATTTTAAGAATTCACATATGTTTTATTCTGTATCCCAGGACAGTTCAGTCGATAGTGCCGGCTTGTACTGCTTCTTTATAAAGCAAGAAATCAGAGAGATAACCCTTGAACTTGTAATGTCAAATGGGATGCAAAATAAGGAGCTGGTCCATAAACAATGAATGAGGCAGTGACTTTGTGGAGTCATGTCATAAGATGCTTAATTGATTTTCATAACAGCGTCAATTTCATAGTCTAGCACTGCCAAAGGGTATGAACCAGAATTTAAGCCTCCTTTGTGCACAAGAGCTCACCCAATAATTATATGGGCCAACAAAGTCAGCACCCCATCTGCTGTCTACAGAACAGTGCCAAATTTTCCATACCCCTGATGTCATAATAATCAAAGAGCTTGCTAATACAAATATTTGTATATAACTTAAGGGAAAATGATAGTTTGTATACAAGGCTCTCTTTTACCTAATGATGGTTGTTGGGCACATCTTGGCAGGCAATGTTGCTGTGGTGAGGTCTTATGTTGCTGGAGCCACATCGCTGAAGGAGAGGACCAGTGCCATGGCGAACATGAGTGCCTGTCAGGCCTTGGGCTTTATTCTGGGGCCAGGTAAATATGGTTGTATTTTATTATCATTTATTTTTGACAGTTCACTGAGCTCCCAGTACCAAAAAAAGTGCTCTTGGGAAATGGGAATGCAGTCACGAGTTGCAGCTGTTAAAGAGCAGCATGTAGAGAGGCAGTGTGCCTAACCAGTTTTGCTAGTTTAGTGAGTAATGTAGCAGGCGATCTTCCTTGTCTTGTCATCCTAATACAATGGAGTTAGATGGGTATCTGTATGTAGTGCTCAAACAGTCAAAAATGTACATGTGAAAACCTCAGCAGCAACTTTACAAAAACAATGACATGGATACATTGCGTAATTCAAAGAATTTCTTTGTAAATCATTTGCAGCCAAAGAACAGTGGCAAAGAGGTTTGCACTAAGGATGACTGTGAAAATATCTTCCTTTTTTGTATTTTGGGTGAACTGTTCCTTTAAAGTACAGTGATGTGGTCATGGTGTAGCCTTGATTTTTGGTGTTTACATGTCTTTTGATGTGTCAGCTCTGCAGGCAGGCCTGTCGTTCATTGGTGAGCATGGTGTCACTGTGAAGGTGATTGACCTGCAGCTCAACATGTACACTGCCCCAGCCCTGCTGGCAGCATTCTTTGGTATCATCAACATCCTGTTGGTTCTACTGGTATTGAGGTAAGCCTTTGCCCTGCATCAGAAAGTCATGTATATATACTATATGTGTGCATGGTGGGCAGGTATTTAGGATTTTAGAGAACCTTACTTGGCACTCAAAAACCCAATAATAAAATGAATCCTTGAGCTTTTGCCATTATTGTCAGTGATATTAATTTTGAGGCCAGGATAATGAGGTAAGATGCTTGTCTCGACTTTCTTCAACAGAGAGCACCGTGTAGATGATGATGGAAGACACATTCGAGCCATCAACTACATGTCAGAAGGTATGCGCTTTCCTACTCTGGATGTAATTTGGCCTATATTCACTTTGAGGCTGCTAGTTTTGACTTAAAGGAACTGCAGTGTTTCAAAATATTCGTGAGTGTTTGTGGTTGAAGTCCATATTCTCCTCTTCCCTCTCCTGTAGACAGAGTTGACATTAGCGAAGAAAATGAAGAAGCTATTGACCAGGTAGCAGTCCTGACCTCCAATACCCTCTTCTTCATCATCATGTTCATCTTTGCCGTCTTTGAGACGTATGTATTTCATCCCACAATGTATGGAACCAGACCAGGCATTTCTTGTCATCATCTTACACTCCGCTGTGTTATGTTTTGAGACCTGACCGGATATTTTTGTCATCAATCAGAATCGCTACGCCTTTGTCCATGGACATGTTTGCCTGGACAAGGAAAGATGCTGTGCTGTACAACGGCATCATCATCTCCTGCATTGGATTTGAATCCATCCTGGTGTTTATAGTTGTGAAGGTCGTCTCTCAAAGGTACCTGGGTGTTTTTGTTCCACCACACTTGTAAATGAACAGATAAAATAAAACTTTGACCTGTTAAAAATGGGATAATCAAGGGAGTGTTTGATTTCTTCCAGGATCGGGGATCGCCCTGTGCTGCTAGGAGGCCTGGCTGTTATATTCTGTGGCTTCTTTATTCTGCTTCCATGGGGGAACCAATACCCTAAAATCCAATGGGAAGGTATGGATATTTATTTACACAGATGGATCCAGTTTTAGTGATTAGTGACTACAGATGGCATGCCACTTTGGTCCTCCCCTGTATTTTTGATTAAATTAACTGTGGTGGCCTCTGAGTATTTTAAATTTTGTTGGTAAGTGACATTACTTTGTTTGCAGTGTATGGTAGCATAATACTGGGAATGCAATAATACAAACTGCTGAAAATGATCAACAACATGGCTGAAACCTGCAGTCATTTATTTGGATATGCATGCATGTGTTTGCTTGTCTTTTCAAAATGCAGACATCAAGAACAACTCCATAGTCAATCAGACCTTTGCCACTACAGTAGCCTCCAATAGGTCCTTTGAGCCAGTGGGATGTCCAGTTGAACAGACCTGGTGCCAGTATACCCCAGCTATCACTCTGGCCCAGTACATCACTTCCGACATCCTCATTGGGGTGGGATACCCAACCTGTAATGTGATGTCCTACACACTATACTCCAAAATCCTTGGACCTAAGCCTCAGGTAAGAACAAGTTAGGCAGACAGCAGTCTAAAGCAGTTATTCTTAGCCTTAAAATGAGGTGATGCATGCTCATGACTTTCCACTTAAACAAAAAAAACCCTTCCCTTCTGAAGTTGTTGTGATTAAAGCAGCAGTAAGCGATATTGGTATTTTGGCTAACTTCCTGCCCGTTCTTGCAGTTAGCACTCCCTGCCCTCCTCCCCACGTCATCTCATGAATGCTGAGCGTTCTTCGCCACAGCACCTTACAATATTACTTTTCTTCAGCCACCTTAAATCACATAGTATATTTGGTCATGTAAGCCGTTCCTGGGAGCGCTGGAATTGATAGCTTCTCTGCCGTGGTCAGTTAATTGAAATTCTGCTGCTTGGGTTGCGTTCAGCCCAGACAAAACATTTATTTAAATGGAAACGGTGGCGCGTTGAACCCCTTGTTTGTGTAGGCAAGCATTGCATCAATGTCAGCCTTTTAATATGGCCACACGCCGTACACACCCATCAGACAAGAGAAAACATACCTCGATGCCCGTTGCACACTGTTGACCACTGTTTCGAGGAAACATGTTACGGACCAAAGTCTATATTAGTGATTGCTGATGGAAGGTAGAGCTATTTAATGCTTATTTTAACAAAAAAAATATCACTTACAGCAGCTTTAATTATCCCAGGAATCCAGGAGGCTTAAAACTGTTGAGTAGCCTTTATTGCAAGAAAAACAGAAAAATATTTGATATAAATCTTAGCTTACAGTTTGGATGTTGACTTTTTTCTCTGCAGGGCGTGTACATGGGCTGGCTGACAGCCTCAGGCAGTGGGGCGCGGACTTTGGGTCCAGTGTTTGTCTCCCAGGTCTACACCATCTTGGGACCCCGATGGGCCTTCAGCCTCATCTGTGGTATGGTGCTCGGGGCCATCATCCTCCTGGGCTCCCTCTACCACAGGCTCATTGCTTTCTCCGTACGCCTTGGAAGGATAGTGGAGTAACCAATGGAGGGCCCCACTTTTTCATTTAAAGACTTGTCACCAGACTTGTTGGCACTAATTAAGGCTTTTTGTTGCTCTTACTTTGGGATATGGTGCTGTTAAGCAATGCCTTTCTAGAGTATGTCACTCAGGGTTGACCTTTGAACTGTCTGGCGGAGAAATAAGGTCAGGCCATTACTTATGAGCTGACCAAAGATTGCCGCTTTGCTAGTTAAAAGGGAGCTAATGCTAGCAGGTCTTTCAACTACACAGTGTGAGAGAAGCCATGTCAAGGTTCTTTGTAATCTTGTATGACAATGACTTACACAAGGTGGACCATAGATATCAAAATAATGATACTTTTAAGTTTCTGAATAATACTTGTTACAGAATTATGATTTAGTATGTATGGTGTGTAATTGGATTGTTGGTTTTAAAGATAAATTAATTTCATGGTTCTTGAATGCATAATATTTGAACCATTTGTAAGACTGGATAAAGTCCTCAGAATCCACATGCATGTGCATAGGAGCACCCATGATCAAATGAACTGTATAACAAAGTAAATCTGTCATCAAATTGCTCAATATTCCATTTTTATAGACAGATCATTTACTGACTACTGAATTATGTTTGATTGGTTTGATGTTGCATACTGTATTTGAATGTGTTAATTTAACAAGTAACTGTTTTTAAGTTGTAAATATTGATTATATTATGAATGACATGAGAATTTTAACCTATATACACTAATTCTTGACAGTCAAGAAATGCGACTCAATCCTGTGAGATTACCAAATTTTATACAGAAGCATTAAATGAAAACCTATCCACGTGTTATTTTCCTCAACATTAACTGGTTAATATTTATTCCTTATTTCCCTTAGCAGTCTCAGTCGTGGTCTAAAACCACCTGAGTTCATCAATACCAGTGTTTGTACTTGTAATAACTAACTGAATGTATTGTGTGTAAGAATGAATATGGTCTCAATTTTAAAATGGCACTTTCTTAATATCACATCATCTCCTGTCCTTTGTTATATTTAATATGGATTAATATAGCTGAGATAGTTTGGGCTCAGATTCTCTCTCTCTTTCCTTATGTTTTAGAGCATCTAGGCTGAAGCCATGGATATTCGTCTCTGTTCCCTCCATTTTTTCTTTTATTAGTTTAATTTTATTTCTTTAAAGGACTGGCTGTGAAGCTCTGATGCTGAAGAGCCAGTCTCCTTTCCTGTGTACATCATACACACATCATAGATCAAATATCAAAGGTATACACAATTAATATTTCTGGTCTGTATTCCCTTCAGGGCTGACATTAAACCCAGTAGGCCTTTTCATTTTTAATGTATACTTAGCAATCAGCAATATCAAGGTATGAATGTGTGACAGTGTATTAAAAATAGAAAGCTTAAGTGTACTGAAACTTTATTTGATGTATACAGGAAATATAGCCAGGAAGGGACTCGACCGAACAACATAAAAAACAATTGTAATTTGGAATAGTTAATGTGAGAGGATTTGTGTAGATGAAATGGATACAGACTTGTGCTATTAGATCCAGCAGGGGCCAGCACAAGATATCTGCCAATGAATAAGAGGACCACAACGCGCATGCGCGTAGTAGGGGGCAGGCTCTATACAAGCTAGTTCAGGGCGCGCTAAGAGTATGCGCGTATTGGAAGTTGGAGGCTACTAATATTAGTGTAAAGTAATGCAAGTTGTTATGCATTAACTCGAACCACACTATATTTATACTATAGCAACCTATATATTCTTAATTATGGCAATCTTTAGAGAAGATGCGGGTAAGAAAATGCTGATTTGCGTGTTAAATTGGTGATAAATGTGTCTGAGAAGCTAGCTCGCACTTAGCCAACTTGTTGGGCACTGATAACTAACGTTACTGATAAACCAGTCTGCCTGTTCCTGTTGGTATAATTGAATCTTAAGACAGCGGATTTGACATGGGCTCTTTCCTCTTCCCTTCTCCCCAGATTTTCTAGACGCCCGAATGGCCGTAAGTAAGCTATTTTACCACCTCATTTGATGCTTGTTTACAACAAGACACCCCAAATTGGGGTTTCACCCACATTTCCGCACTTGGTCCTTGTTGGCTTGCATTAGCTAATATGGCTACCTTTGTAGCATATGCGTGTCACTCACCCGTCAAGTCCGACACACACTAATATAAAACTTCAATCAGTGTGATTTGGAGGAAAAGTTTGTGTGAAAGTTTCAAATTTACACCGCACTCACTGTCTCATCACCATTAAAGTTAACGTTACACTCAGAAAGACACGTCCAAATGTCTTGAGTTCTTATTAAAGAAAGTGGCCCTAGTTAAAACAAATTAAAGGACGATTAAACACAACGAGACAGCCAACGTTAACTCAAGGAGGAAGGAAGACTGATTTTCCTACCGACACTGGTTTGAAAATAACTACAGAGACCCACTAAAGACCTGTTACATTTTGTATTTTGCTTCTTGGCTAGCCGCTAACTTTTTGTCATGCCCTCATACTGGGCTTCTCTAGGTGAGGTGTGTATTGCATCTATTTGTTGTGATTGTACATTAAAAAGCTTCAGGATGGTTCTAATACTTAACCAAGGGCCTGAACCTGCCAACTGAATTTAAGTGTTAATGCATTTTGAAACACTTTTTATGATATAACAAAAAAGATTGAGTGTACTAGCAAAATGAGTCACAGGGAATTTAATAAAGAAGTATTTTTAGCAATTAACGTCATTAAACAAGGGAGCCGCCCACAGATAAAGACTTTGTTTTGCTCCTGTTGATATTCATGCAATGAGTCAGAGCTTTCTGTTGAGAAAACGAAAGTGAAACTTATTCTTTCATGCTCAGTGCAGTTTGCATGTACTATGTGTAAAACTACCCAGCTGGGAAAATATTATGGTTGAAAGCAATTATAGGGAAATGACATTGTCTTTCTTTTTTCCTCCTAGCGAAAGGTAGTGGATATGTTTGAAAAAAACCCTCCTATGCAAAGGATAGTAAAGTTTGGACTTCTTGGTAAGAAGATACTTCATCATACATCTAATGTGGGTGGTTTTGTGCTATTTTGTGGTGTATTTTGTATTAAATTTTTTCCCAACATCCTTGTTGACATTTTCCCTTCTTTGCAGTGAGATGCACTAAATTTTTCAGTCAATTCTTCGTCTCCTCTGAGCAGACAGTATTTCATTTTTTTGTGTTTAATGGCTCAATCTTACATCTCAGCCAGTGATCATTAACTTCGTGTACGGCTGTGATTTGAACTCATCTGCCCTTCCCTTAACGGCTTTTTCTCCTCCTGAACAGGTATTGATATGGACGATGACAGAGGTGTTCCTTGTGATGACTATTATGAGAACAATCTCTGGGTTCCCCGCCACAGTGGTTATCATGGATTTTCTCCTCTTTCTGACACAATAAATAGAAGATTGATTGTGAATCCAATGGGGTCTTCCGGCTCTCAGTATATGCCTCAGCTGCATCGCTACACCTCTTCATCAGCCCATAAGCCTCCTCACTTGTCCTCTGCACCGGTTGAGCCGACTGAAAGCGTGAGTTCAAATTTTGTTTTACCTCATTCAGCAAGTTGAGTCTTCTCCATTGATTCTGCTCGGTTAAAATGGTTGAATTCTGTGTACTGCCCCTTTTTTAGCATGCTGAAAGGAAGGCCAGATTATTGCAGGAGGCGAAAAAGGGCAAAGAAAAGGCTACGAAGAAGCGGATTAAGAAACAGGCAAGTTCTGCTCCCATGTGTCTCTCGCCATCTGCTCTCAACTGGATCTCAGCAGTAATAATGAGTGAATGGTAGATTGAGAAAAATGAAGTTAAGTTGCAGGACTCCTTTTGTTTCTCGCCCACCAGAAGCAAAAGGAAAGAAAACGGCTTGAGAAGTTGGAGAAGGAAAAACAGAATCCACAGAAAAGCGTAGAGGTAATTGTCGCGTTGCAGTTGGATTTGTTTAAAAAGGAACGCAACCAGCTTTCATCCAAGAACCATATCAAGCTGCACAGTTAACATTTTTTAATTTATTTCCACAGGTAAAAGAGGACTCAAAGCAGTCGAAAACAGAGGAGAATAAAGGGACTACTGATAAATCTACCAAAGACAATGCCAGTTCCAGTGTTAAACGGCTGACCTTTTCTAGAGATTCAGACAAAAGTGACAACAGTGAGGAGGAATCCAGTGAAGACGACGGCAGCGACCTCGGGAGTGAATCAGATGACTCTGAGGTACCAAAAACCTGCTTGCACAACGTTTTTATTGGACTGGAGTCAATTCCATTCCACTGCTGGTCTGAATCCTTGTTTAAAAAAAAAATTCCATCACTGAGCAATGAGCAGTTTTTTTTTGTACTGAAAATTTCTAAATTGGAATGGCAGTGAATCAAACCTCTTTCTTTGGGATTTGTTCATATTTCTAAAATCCTTTCTGAAGTGGGGTCTGGTGTTGTCATTCTTGTCCAAGTACATTTAGCCACTTAAAATAGAAACAGGAAGTGAAGCTGTTCTTTTTCTGATATTATAAATTGTCTCAACTAAATCCCCCAAAACACAAGGATAACAAAGTATTCTGTTAAAAAAAATTACTCCTTCCCCAGGCAATTTGGCCATATTATTCAGCTTTATATGATTTATATGATTTTTGTGGTTCTAATTTTGCTGGCTCTTTGTTGTGTTTTTTCCTCCAGGTGTTGGATTTGACCAGTTCTTTTGTGAGTAAAGCTGCTCTCATAGCCAAGCGTCAGTTGGAGCAGAATCTCAGGCCTGAGAGGAGGGAGAAAAAGAAAACCCCGGTTAAAGAGGAAACTCAACCAGCCTCGGACAAACTTAATGAAGACCAGAATAATGTAAACAAGGTGAGGGCACTGCACATAACAGTCAGATTCTGTAAACAAATAGTTCAGATGTTTATGACATTATTCTTCCTCTTTTGCCTTTCCGAACATGAAAGGAAGGAATCCGCTCGCTGGATTTTCTCAAAGCCAGTTTCCAAAAAGCCATTCCTGGTGTTTTTCATTTGAACTGATACATTTATTTTTTACTATTTTATTTATCTGTTGCATCCGTGCTTTTTCATTATTTGTATTCACATACTTTAAATTGTTAACAACCATCTTAGTTAATTTTCTTTGGAACTGCAAGACCTCAAAAGAAATTAGTGGTTGATTTCTTGCACAAGATTTCCCAGTCAGTCAGAGGGGGGGGGGTTCCCACACAGCCAGGGGTTTGTGTCATGTGACCTTTTCTAATTAATGTTCATGCCAAAGCATAAAAGCTAGACTAAAAAAATATAGTATTGTGACATAACAAACCAACAACCCCCCAGCCGGAGGCGTTGTTTGGATGATTTTTGCTGGTGTCTTTGCAATAAGGTTAATTTACCCACTGGAATCCATTAACTATTATAATAAACCAAAACCATGAAGTTTTCTCAACTCCAGGTCGGGGCCTAGAAGTCTGTAGATGAGTTCCTTTTCCCTGAGGTTTAGCTACGACGTTTAATAATGCTCTTAATGTCCCTTTGTTTGATGTTAGCTTATGTTGCCATATATATTCAGGCTGCAAGTAATTTTGATGTGGTTAGGACATGTCTAAATACAGGATGAGATCACATTCCACACCTGTTGAAAATAGCTGTTTACGGCATCCTGTGCCTGCATTTATTTAAGCCTTCATTGTTTGTGTTCCTTTCATGTGCGCTGTGGCTGGATTATGTCCATGCTACATAAATTTCAATCACAATGTGAGCATGGCCACATGACCACACATCTTGTTTTGAAAATCTAACAATGAGAGGGATGTTTTCACATTTTGATGCATCCAGACTTGTGTAGTGAGTTATGGTGCAAGCGTGTAATAAAAAAAATAATAGAAAAAAGCATTTTTTTCCAGTGTTGTACAACGTCACATACATATTCTGTATCTGCTGGTTACTGAGTGAAATATTCAAACCCAAGATGCCATTGTTTTATGGCTGCAGCATTACATCAACATCATCAGAAAATATCTACATGTCTTGTGCATCATTTTATACACACTCCCTGTAATTCAGCAGGACATATTTGGTATCTTTGGAAACCTTGGGATTTCCACTAGAATTTCAAATAAAGTTCTGTGGGTTTGAACAAAGCTTGTCAGCAACAGCAGGGACAAGCCTACCTGTGGGCGTGCCAGAGTTGAACAGGATAAGGTGTGTTAATCAGTGAAATCACCAGGTGCAGACTAGTTAGGGAACAAAATCATACATAATCTGACCTGTTGGAAGCGATGCCCTTTTGCTCGTTATTTAAAATTTCTCTGTCATTGTTTCAACAGAATACTGACGCCCCCAGCAGTCCCACCATTGAAGATAATGTAAAAATAAGCACAGAGCTTGCAAGTGAGTTTTTTCCACATAATGTACTAAAAATGTACGCTTGTTGAGTCAGTCATTTAGAGCCACTCTTTATGCAAATAACACATGATCAGTAAAATAACATTTTCTTCTATGCAGCTCGTGGAAATCAGTTTGCAAGTGCTGGAGAATTTGGAATGGCTGTGAAGTATTTCACAGACGCAATTATGTACAACCCAAAAGAGTTTAAGTAAGTATTGACATCACCTATTCTACTTTTTACACCCATTGTGTTCTTGAAATGGCCACATAATGCTGTCCTTCACTGTTACTTGTGTTGCAGGCTGTTTGGCAATCGTTCCTTCTGTTTTGAAAAAATGCAGCAGTATGAGAAGGCACTGACCGACGCCGAGTTGTCCCTCAGCATGTATCCTGGCTGGGTGAAAGGCCTTTATAGGAAGGGCAGGGCTTTGGCGGGCCTCAAGGTAAATAGATATGTCAGGACAAATCTGCACCACCCATACTTTCCCAGTTATATAATGCATGCCACGTAGCTCAGTCACCATGAATGCAGGACAGGACTCAGATGTGATATTCCAGGTTGAAATGACCTTGTGTTTGTTTGGCCTTGTTGCAACACAAGTGAATAATTTACAAATGCCTTTTGACTGCTAAGACTCTGTTTGCTCAAAATTGACTATTTTTGACTTTTTGACTTACTCAGCATCACAGCAGAATTTGCATTAAAAATTGCTGGGGTTTTTGTTGTGGAGCTCATGATGGTTTCCTCTCCCTGCAGAGGTATGATGAGGCGGCCCAGGCCTTCCAAGAGGTTCTGAAGCTGGACAGCTCCTGTACAGACGCTACCCAGGAACTGATGCGTGTGCAAATATCACAACTTATGGTATATAACAGTAATGTTTCTGTTTCTTTGTCAGGTAGCAAAGCAAAGAGCGTCCAAAAAAAAAAAAGCCAATTAAAGATGGTCTTTCATTGCTTTGCTGTTGTCACTTACCTGGAATTCTGGGTTTTTAAATTTCAGGAGTATGGTTTCTCTCGGGAGCAGAGCTCAAATGCCTTAATAATTCACGGGACGGTTAATAAAGCACTAGAGGTGCTGTCCAAATTAAATTATACCTCAGGTGAGTGTTACACTTTACTACTTTTAAAAGTTTGATCCGTATTTTGCTTTGCAAATGAGGAAATGAAAATGTGCTTGAAGGACTGAAGCTTGCCTGTTTTGAATACATTTTCCTAAATCAGTGATGTCATAGCCTCGGTAGAATTAATGGAATTCATATGCATATCACTTTGATTATCTTGAATGACTCTATTTAAGTGTTACAGTCATTGCTAAAACTGTCATTTAAAACATTTTTAATTGAATTTTTCTCAATATTAATGAAAGTACTTGTCATTGTTTTTAGGAGCTACTTCTGCTGACAATCTTCCAGCTCCTAGTCCTCTCCCTCCTGCCTCAGTTGAGAATTTCACCAGAGCCTCTCCATTTCCTTCAGCCAACCCAAAGGCCCATCCTCTTCCTTCTCAGTCCCAGGATACACCAAAAACACAAATTAAAAACCAGCCTTTGCAAAATATGTCTAACGTCCACACTCAGCCAAGGTACATTCCTAGTCGGGCTGTGAAGACTAACCATGAAAATCGCCAACCACAATCGTGAGTTTTTATTTTTGTTTTATTATTTTTACACTGCATTTTGTGATCCAAAAGGGGCCCCGTATTTTGCTATTTTAATTATTATTTGTTATCTTGTACAGTGACAGTTTGTCTCGCACTCACTGAGATTAATTTTCCCAGTTTTTCTGTCAGAGCTGAAAGCCCAGCCCTCCAGCATGAAATTAACAGCCACAGAAAAACAGCCTTATAATAGAGATATGGAGGCTGGAACACAACATGCCATGCAACACATGTTCATCAATATGTATTTTATTCTGAAAATTGTTGCTGGAAGGCATTGTGTTTGTATTCTTGCAGGAATTGATGGTAGCTGGCAAACCCACATGAAATTGCTTAAATGCTAGTTTGTGAAAAATACACATTCTACTCATTTTGTCATTTTTTTTTTCTTTTGATTGAAGATTGTCACATAGATTTCAGTGTTGATATTGTGATCAAAATGAAACACCTGTTCCTGTAATTGTTTTGGAGGAGGCCAACAATGAACAGTGGGAAAAGTATTTTAATTGAATGAAACCTGAATTTGGTACTAGCCTAGTCTACTTAAATACTCTGTAGTTTTCTGAAATTGCTATCATCACATCTCTAATTAGCCTGCACATTTCCAAAAGAGGAGAAAATAATGAATCAAATCTGTTTTCATGTGGTTTAAACAATGGTCTAGAGTACAGACAGGAGTGTGCTAAGTTGCATGTCAGGTAGAGGTAACGTCAAATCTGGGCATGGGTTTTGAATCATCACACACTGTTCTACTTTTGAAACATCTAATCACTATCTTTGAATTCCATTCTTTTCTTTCAACAGTGAACTGTTTCCAGTATGGGTGGGCAACTTGGTTCATACAGTGTCTGAGTGCATGATAATCAACCTATTTTGCAGGTAAACAGTATATATTTTCTTAATTTTGTAGGTGTTATTTTTAAAATAGTGGATATTTCATTTTGAGATATATATATATACACAGTATAATTTTAAACTGTCAACAAAAAAATTAAGGTGGCCGCCCCAAATCTGATGATCTGATTATAACTGATGTGCATCCCCATTCACCAAGACTGTCTCTTCTTTTCTCTTGCAGTGTTGGGGATATATATAGTGTCAAGCTTCTGACTCCCAGACGATGTGCCTTTGTAAACTTTACCAGCCAAGATGACTGTGATGAAGCGATCCGACAATTAAACGTAAGTCGTCCTTGGGCTGTTGGTAATGGTTTAGACTAGATGCTTGAATCACTAACTGCAGACTTGTTGGCAAAGCTTGCACTTGTTGGATATTGGAATTGGGTGGAAGCCCAATTTTTAGCTGATTCTCAATTGCACAAATCACCTCATTGGTTCGAAGAAATGTATGCAAATGTTGAGTGGACTTTGAAAGTTTTGGAGTGTTAATTTAGGTGGGCAGCAGAGTGATACGGACGTTTTGAAAGTATAGGTGGACAAAAAGGGGGGGGCTGAGAAAGATGGAAAAGTTTAAAGGGAGGATCAGACAGCAGAAAGTTAACTGCTTTTCCATATCTGGGACCTGCCTTTCTACTTCCTGATCCTGAGTGACCACCTCCTATCTGCTCCCTCTTCCAGACGAGGCCCAGCCTATCACCTTTAGGTCCCTGATTAGGGCCCTGTTTCTAATTTCTTCTCTTAATTACGCCACAGCTATCTACTCTGTCTGTCTTGTTGAGCCCTGCCTATCTGCTCTCTTTATGATTGGGCCCTTACTAATCCAATCCCTGTGACATACAAATTATTTGCCCCCCACCCACTTCATATGCACATATGAAGTGGCCTCTGTTTGCACAGCTATATTCAGTTCAGACTGTGTTGCACAGTATTATGTCATTGTAAGTCATTATGTCATTACATTTTAGTAATGTGTGTTATTAAATATTTTAACATGACAGACAATTCCAAGTAGTGATGTGCAGGTCAATCCAAAATCCATGGATTGGGTGGATTTAGATGGGGACAAGAATATTATTGGGTCAGGTGGTGCAGGTCAACACTTAACATAGTTTGAGATTACGTTCCAGTTTCTTAATCTGCCAGCATCTTCATGTGCAGCACCATTTGTTTTCTCCAAAATGACATTTGTGCATGTTAACACCTGTTCAGCAGAGAAAGCAAACAACAAACATCTGGGTATTTTTCCTCAAGTTAGCAAGTGGGTAGTAGATAGTTTGGGTTGTTATAGAAATGTGTTGGGTGGGTGAGATATTGCTCTCCTGGCAGGGCAGGTGGCCGCCAGCATTAATATAAAATAACTAAGAAGAATAGCCCAGAAGAAGAAGAGATCCGTCCATGGATTTTTACTCTTTGATCCTTACATGATCTTGATTCGCTTCATCAGGGCCATGAGCTAATGGGCAGCAGGCTCGTCGTGCGATACCCCGACAGGATCCCTCCAGGCATGGGCATGTCCAAGTCGGCCCTCAAAGCTGACCACCTGCATGATGAGAAATTCAGGTGAGTGACTCACAGCCAGCGTTGGCTCTTGTTAACAGAGTGCTGAGATTGGGAGCAGGACCGTTGGGGAGTATTGGGAAGATTGTGGAATATAGAAGTGAGGAGGAAGATAATACAGGAGGGAGTTGGATTAAGATGCAGAAGAATGAATTATGAAAGGTCTGAAACAGATTACAAATGCAACAAGTGGTCAGGTGAGACACTTGATCATGCCAGGTGCAAACATCGATCCGTCTCAGCTGTCCACTTGTGATCTGATTATCCAAGACAGGTGATCCAATCCAAAACCAAGTGTGAACCATTTTTGAAAACTCTAGCCACACTACGGTCAAATTGAACTGAAAATTAAATTCTTACAATCGCTAAAAAACCAAACTGCTGTTTTCTTCATGGTTACAGGCAGAATGAGGGTTTCGACTGGAAGAACGGGGGCGGCGGCCATGGACCCGGCCGCCCTCACAGACCCGTCCCCGACCACAGAGGCGTCCACAAGTACTGAACGGAAAAAGACGCAGATGAGCAACCTTGTGCCTCATAATCACCTTCAATAAAAGCAGAATCACTTATCATGTCCAGTACATTTACTCTTAACCCCATAATCAGTGGCACTAAAAGGGCTTTGCTTGCTTGCGATCACATAGCAGTATTTCTCGTAGCAGTGGACCTTAGTAACCTATTGTTTATTGGTTGCATTTTTTAAGATGACTATTTTGAAGTATCAGTTACCAAAAATGACAGCCACTTGTCTATTTTTTATATATATTTCTTAATAATTCTGGCCAAAAAAGCCCAAAATTTGAATAAAAAGCTTCACCTAAATTGCCACATGAAAACAGTGTTTCCCAAAAGCATCTTTGTGCCAGTATCATTACAGTCCAGTTCCAAGTCAGGTGCTGAAATGTCTGTGGGAGAAGTGGACCCAGTTAATTGTTGCTCATAAATTGCTTGCAGTGAATGGATACACTCTCTCTCTCTCTCTCACACACACACACACACAAAGAGGCAGGGCTAAGTGGCAATTAAGAGCTTGTGCAGCACATACTCATCCCTGACAACACATTCCCATCCCTACCACAGTTTTAAATGGCCTGAAAGAAATTGAAATTTCCCTTTTTTTCATTAGTCATGCTGGCTTTCACGTATTTGGCTGTCCTTACCGCAAGCACAGGAAATTAAGAAATAACTTTAAACTGCTTATGGGTGTAAAGAGAGCTGAACTTTAATGGCCTCTGTCTGTCTGTATTCAGAAATCCATAATAATCATATCCATTGATGAGATTTTGTATACATAAGATGCAAGTTTCAGCTTTATGACTGTCATTTTAGCCAAAAACTATACTGAAAGACAGCCTCATAATACTTATTGGATATTTTTTCCCCCTGTTTTATGTTTGCATCCATTTTTATGTTTTTTCTCTGGTTGATGGTTGATGATGGGAAGTCTATCCAGTCCTTTTTATATTCAGATTATTTCAATCAGAAGCTTTTATTAATTGAAATTTGTTTTAATCTCCTGAAAGAATTAAAGATTCTTTGCTATTCTGAGCTGCCGTCTCGAACTGATTTGATTTGAGTTTGTTTATTGCAACTTTGGAGCCAGAAAAACCAACAGATGGCAGCACAAGCTAGGCACGGCATCCACAGCCTGCTGGCATGTGGAGAATCCTTCAAATGTGTGTTAATGTGTGAAAATCATTTCTGGATGGTGGATACAGACCCTCAGTTTACGTAAACACCGTGTAAACCATGTAAAGCTGTTTGGACCATATCACTGTATACGGCAGATGGAGTTGAAATCATGAGCTGCATATTTTGAACCTGTTTTTCCCCTATGGCAGCACCTGTAATAACAAGATTTTTTTTATATCACTGGCTGTGAGTGCAGTTTTGAAATGTGAAGGGCTTCTTCAGCATAGTGTTGAAACTAGAGTAGAAAACAATAGCTGATTAATGCATTACACTACAGATTACAAGTGTACTGTATGCTACTGGCATTTATCTGCAGATTCAATTCAGTGATTCCTCAATGTGCATTAAGTCTACAATGGTCATTAATGGCCATAAATCTGCTAGAAGTGGTTTAACTGGGAGATAAAATCTGTTTTCTACAAATGCCGGGCGTAAAACGTAAAGTAAGTTGGCTTTACTTGTGAAGTTAATACCTGTGGAAGTCATTAGCTTCCACAGGTATTAAAATGAAATCGGTAGAGTATGATGATACAACATCAGCATCGGGTTACACAGGATTGCTTGGTGTAGATTAAACACTGATTAAGACATTCAATTAAAAATGACAGCCTATTCAGGTGTGCTTGAACACTTCATATCACATCCATTGTCCTCAGCAGCCACATAAACAGATAACTAGCTTCTGTTAAGTACAAACTATACTTGCTGGATGTGATGTAAACCTACATAAAGTGTCTAGGCCTCTGAAGGATCTGATCTCCATACCTCTGTTGTACTTTTATGTCTCAAGGTCGGACTTACAACCTCGACATGGACCTCAATTTAATAGTTTGTATTGATTTATGAGGTGCTGCTCTATTATTTTAGCATTAAACACCTGATTAAAGCGACATGCCAAGCTTAATTACATTTTGTTAACAAAACAGGCGTACCTTGGCTACGAACTGAGGATGGCCTTCAAGCTGAAAATAAGGTCTAATGAGGCTACATTTTAAGACAAGTTACACTCAATTATCTTTACATGAAAAAGGCCTAAAATGACATTCCCTGTGCTTTTGTCCTTATTGGAACTATATAAGTTAGAGGAATTAAAATAGTCAGAAACACAAAATGGACTTCTTTAACCAGTAGTGAAAACATAACTTCGTAACACTGAATTGATGACTGAATTCCACCGAACCTATCAGCTGTCATCAAACTCGCCAAAAATAGGAAGTCGTTTATCACTCCTGTCTGAGGGGAAATCTGAATTATTAGGTTTTGAGGATTTGAGACTACTTTCCTAACAAGACCATAATTAATGCAAATGTAGAGAGCAATCCTTTTGTATTATTTTTGATTAATGGTTCCCTTACTCAGTGCAAATAAGGCGTGGTAAAGAATTGGATTTATCTAAGCAAAGAAGTTGCAGTCAGATTATAGAAGCAGGGCGGCTTGGTGGTCAAAACCCACCTGCACTGAACAGGAAGTTTACAAGCCCTACATCAGCAGTGTTGTAGGTCAAAGTGTCCAAGAAGGTCAATAAAAGCACCAAAATTGGGCCTTGTTTCCTTGTAGTCTCTGTTAACAAAGGCCAGTGATGTGATTGAAACTGATTGAAAGAAAATCAGAAGGCCACACTGAAACACCATGATTCAGTTCTGAGTCATAATGCAAACGTCAGTCAGATTTAGCTACCACTAATGCTAAACCAGTGGGTGTCAAAGGCCTGGTGACATGTTTCATAATGCCCTTTACAACACCAGCTGCTACCAAGAAGCCATTCTACGTGGGTTTTTAGAAAACGAGATCTAGTTCTTGCAGCACCCTGATGTGGAGGATTTGGCCTGTGATGGCAACTTTGGTGTAATTAGTGCCGGAAATCTTGTGGTGTGCAGCCACCCTTGACTGTGCATGACTGTGCTCCAACAATAGCTGGTTTTGACCCCGCCTTTTAAAGACCCTGCTTAGGCCAAGTTGTTAGATTGCCTTTGGCCATGGAGAACATTTATGGAGGATCATTAGTGGGGTGTCTGTCAAAAGCAGAGGGAAGGGCAGAATAGTGAAATATGCTGACCGACACCAGCTGATAACGACTATAGAAATTAGATTTCAGAACTCATTTCATGTTATACTTAAAGTCCTACACATTTTATCTTTAATGTCTGTTTTCTTTTTGCCTGAGGCTGAGGCGAGGCCAGGCAATTTCAAGGTCTTGGTTAGAAAAAGTGATTTTCTCCTCTACATCTTTTATACTAAATCTCCTAACTAAAACTGTCGCCCTTTTGTTGTTATGAACTCTGCCAAATACTTTGGCCAACATCCAGTAATCCAATACCCAGTCACTTTAATTTGTTCTATACACAGTAACGTCAAATTCAATTAAGAGGGAGGATAACAAAACCCAGCTGATATGACATGGTGTGATTTAGCCCTGTTAGGTGTAATTGTATTGATTCCCATCGGTTTGCCTGTTTTGTTTAGCGTAATGGCCATTCAATTCACCTTGCTTCCTGAGGCTGTTGTGACGTCACTTTCAATCACTTTATTGGATTTTTTTTTGTTGTTTTTTTTTTCTTCAGTGAAGCAATGTTCCCTGTGACTTTATGCGACTGTGGCTGTGCTTTGCGACCTGGTTTAACTCCAGACAGGGCCAACAGCAACTCCAATTCCCACCAGACGTCCTCACAATTTGCCATGAAACTTCTGCAATTTCTTATGCAGGATTATTATTTCCACAAATTTAAGCTTCTAAGATTCATTCTTAAAGGTAAAATCCCAGGATTTTATTTTGAGTATATTTTTTCCATGTTTAAAATGTTTATAAATCAAAGCTAATGACTCTTCCATTCAAATGTTAACGAAGGTGGCAAATTAAAAAAAAATCAATATCCATGTAGCTCAAATATATTGCAAGTCCTGCTATCTAACACTAAGACAGCATGTTTCCAAAATCTAGCAGTGATGCAGAAGTATGTCAAACAAGGGAAAACATATTAAAACTACAGATTGTACCTTTAAAGCTGCAATAAGCACCTTAGCTACTCCTGATGGCAGGAAGAGTAAATGTTTGAACTTTGACTTCAAACACCAAGAATTAATTGGTGTCATTCAACTGCACACAGCATGCTCTTTTTCAACCTTGTGGGTGTTTTATGCCAGATGACACCAAAAGGACCCGGAACAAGCAAAAGATCTAGGTTGGCGAGGTTTGATACGTCATTTCCTGTACATGGAGAAGCGGTAAAACTTAATACCAGAATTTCATTTGGACAAACAAGGCACACCTATCATTCCAGTTAGAAAAGATGAGGCGCCTTTTCTCGGCTGCAGCCCCACTTTGTGATTTTACATTAGATTCTTGCTTAGTATAAAAGCTCCACTTACAAAAGTATCACCGTCCCTGCTACTAGAGAGCTCGGCGAGCGCGTGGCTGAGAGGGCAGCTATAAGCTCTTGTTCAAGTGCCATCATGCCTCTTACCAGCCCGGCTCGTCTCTGCCGCAGGGCACCGATGCCTGACGACGGGAGGATGAGGAAGCGGAGTGGAGCAGGACGTCTCCCTCCGACAGGCCTGCCGACGCATGGCCGCCTGTCTGGCTCTTGGCTGCGGTGCCAAGGTCGGCCAGGGTCCCGCGTGAAGCTCCACAACGGACCGCCGCCATGCAGAGAGGAACATTTCACACTGTGATTAACATACAAGAGTCACTAGCAGATAGAACTTCTTCTTCAAACTTAGCGAGATTAGGTATGTATCGACACCTACAAACTTTACTAATTAAAATTTGTGCTAAGGTAAGATTAGGGCTGGGCGATATGGTGGAAATGAATTATTTTTTTAAAAATCGTTATTTAATATGACAATATGTTTCATATGCAAAATCACTTCAATCGCTGTTAAACAATCAAATTGTGTTTGAACCATTGAACCAAATTGTAAAATTAGGTGTGATATCAAATAAAGCTGAAACAAATGAAGACAAAAATAAATTAATATTCCTTATAATGCTTAATACCTGATTTTCAGATAAAATTTGTCTGCTATTATGAGTTTAGACAGCAGAGTTGTCACCCAGCCCTTTCTTTTTTCTGTATCCTGCAATAAGATCAGCAGTTTTCAAAGTCAGAGACAGTGGGCCTCCTCATGAAAATAATTTAGAAAAGGTCTAATATTGGTGTTTGACTTAACTTAAGACTGCAAGCAAATACAAAAAAAAAGGCTGACACCAAAGGCATCTATTAGTTTGTCTGACTCTATGCAAGTAGAAAAAATTATATAATTCCCCAGGACAATCTCTGAACTCTCTCTTTAACTAAATGACAGCTATATAGGCTATTCTACAGTATGTCTCCTTTTGATAACCAAAAAAAAAAAGTTTATTAGAAATCCTTCATGAATTTTCACCCTCAGTCTCTGAGACTCCCTGGAAACTGTTATGTGTCACCCTGGGAGGCCCGACTCCCACTTTGAAAACCTCTGCGTTATACATCTTCTGTGCTCAAGAAAAGACTGAATGTCTACCTTAAAGTTGGGAAATCTTCTGAACCTGTTTAGGGAAAGTACGTGCTTGTCCTAGTTACCTCTGGAACATCAAAAACATCACATTTACATCGTTTGACATGTCTTTATCAAAGTTAAGCCTCAAGTACAATATATGCCACATAGAAAAAAGTTTAATTTCGACTTAGACAGCTCCTAACATAGTGAAAAAAATAGTAAAGTTTCTATTGAGGTTGCTCCAAAACAAATATCCAAAATTCTGGATTTCAAAAAAAAAAAAAAAAAAAAAAATGCAGATTTGTGCTTACATCAGTTTCTACTGCCACAACTTCGAAAAACCTCTAGCTGTCCTTCCCTGATTAAAAAGAGAGTGACAGGTTTAATATTAGTCACGCAACGTTCCTCTTTTCAAAGCAGAAGGCACCTGTGTTTTATCTGTTCCCATCAAGTCCTTCTCAACCCTGAAGACTGTCGCTGCGTATCTACAACAATGAACCAAGAGTAGAAAATTAAAGGGTACGTCCTCTGGTTTGGAATATACCGTTTAGGCGAGATGTTGCTGCTTGCGTTCAATATTCCTGACGGTTGATTTCAGAGAG
>OMLF01048670.1:0-11231 GCA_900302615.1 Holocentrus rufus | reverse complement strand
CAAGTTAAAGGAAAATTTCAAGAAGATATTTTGCTATGAAGTGTTGTAGTTCAATTTTTTGATGTACTGTACCTGCTGTATCAATCTGCCCCATCTACTTCTGCTTTGTGATTTCCTACATTTCCCATCATGGCTTTTGGCAGAGAAGGGGCACGAGCTTGTTGCTTTCAATCAAAAGAGGCATGTAAACAACTTGAAATTCTGATCATTCAGCTGTGAGTTCTACATGTAGTTGGAGCCTTGTGACTGCATTGCATTTTGGTTTATTTTTTGCCACTGTGGGTGGAGGAGCTGCTGTCTCTGCCTCTTTACAATGGGCTTCTCCCTGTCTGATTGTTAAATGGAGACTCTAGAGAGAAGCCTCTACTCTGTGATTAAGAAGGACTGACACCAAAATCTGACATTTACTGCTTATGTTTTAGACCATTGAATCATATTTTGCTATCAAACTGCATTGTAGCTGCTGCATGTGATGACACTGTCTGTTTGGCCAGTAGTCTGTGGGAACAAGAACAACACCTCAAACAACAACATGGAGCCAGAAATGCAAGGTGCATCACCAATAAGTGTTTTGAAGTGCAAGCTTATAGTACCATAGACGTTAGGTGTGTCTAATAGTCCTGGTTATGTATCAACAGTACAATTAATATGATTGATTTCAAGAATATAGGCATCACAAATATAGCATCTTTACAGCAAAGCATGGTTGATAAAGGGCCTCTTAACTAGGATCAATTTTTATTAGTGAGCTGAGACCATGATTTGGTGTGAACCAGTAAGGGGCAGAATGGATGGATCTGAAAGTTTAATAATTAAGTCAGAAAGTAAGAAGGTAAGTCAGAAAGTAAGTAAGAAATTAGAAATAGAAAATTATTAGATGTTAGTCGCTAAACTATAAGCTTAGTGGGCGCTTTGGTACTTTGTGCTCCTTGATGTGATATTTTTAGATTTTGCTTATGAATCTGTATTTCTATCAATCTTTGTTTTTTTTTCTGTCCATTATCATGATTGAAAACTACAAGATCAAGTCTGGAAAGTGCATATACTTTGTGAGGCAACCATCTTTTTATACCGTGCTGCTCTAGGGTTTCATCATGGAGTGCTGACTCTGCAGAGATCAGAACTTGAAAGAAAAAGGACAGAGGTCCAGACTCCAAAAAGACTGTGGCCATTAGCAAAAGATCCTTGATTTGTTCTATGACGAACACGTTTTGGTTTCTTCTGTTCTCAATATCAGTCAATACAATACTGAAGACACAGATCCTTTAAATGTGGACATTAAGTGGCGTCATCATACACACACACACACACACACACACACACACACACACACACACACACACACACACACACACATACACACACATGCAACAAAAAAGGGAAGTTCATTAATTCCTGAACAATCATTCAGCCAGCATGATAAATTCATTACATTAATAGGAAATAACCTTCAATTGAAAAATCATAGCTGAAGTGAAATTTTGTGTGTCCTGAAGGGATCAGTGGTATTTTGTCCATCCTGGATGTGTCAGTTGTGTTTGTATTAACTTCACTTCAGCACACACAAATCAACAATCTAGTACTGAGTGGCTACATCTTTTTTGAGTGTGGATGTCCATCCCTTTTCTTTTTAAGCGCATATACTTTCCCATACTCAACTGACCTCCATCTTTGCAGCCCTGCTATTTAATATCTTCAAGTTGGGATGACCAAGTGGTTTTAGTAGACTTGTTTTGGGAAATGTGCCTTCATTATTTTTAATTTGTTCATGCTTGGTTGTCACATCTTGCTCCTCTCCTTCCCTGTCATCTTCTTCAAACAGAAACCATACAACCAAGCTTTTTCTTCTCTGATTGACTGATTATCTGATTCATTTGTGTTTATAAAATCTCGATATGTGTTAAAAATAACTAGGAAGAGAACTAGGAAGCCTTGAATGGCGGCACTCAATTTCTCATCATTTTGTTTTCACTTGCCAGACACGACATTGGTGGAGAAACAAGGAAGCACAGAGAGCTGGTGATGGCTGATGGTAAATGACTGCTTTTCTCACTCAGCAAGCTCAACGACGATCCACATACTGGCAGTTTCCTTGGTCAGCTTTATAGGAAACTTCTGGACTTCAGCTCTGTAAACTGACTGGCCTGCGATTATAACAGGTTTAAGTTTGTTATGGCCAAGTCATCCTCCTCTTTCAGAGAAAAGGATTATGATAATGAAAACAAGATGAGGACTGAATCTGGAAACGTGGCTTGATTTACATATTTACAGGCTCTGAATTTCTGAAAATTGCCTCAAAATTAAACATCCCATGTCGGGAAAGGAAACATGAACCAATTACACAATGTAAAATGCCTTGATTCAGTAATATTATTTAACAAAACTTTGAACCTGGGGCATTTTGATTCACCCTGCACCAGAAATATGTTTTTAATGATGTTGGTTAATGACATTTTGGGCTTCAAGACCGTGTATTTTAGTGAACAGCATTAATCCTGTGCATAGCAGCAGCAAATCCTAAGTAATATAATTAAAATGATGTTACTAATCGCTATTTTGAGGAAGCTCTGAGAGGCAAGGGAGAAATTTTCATGTATTTATTTATTTTTTAAGGTTTTGAGGCTATAGATGGAAGCCACAATCCTATTCTGACATTGAAGAAGCATCCCAACAATTATTACAACCAGTAAGGCTTCCACTGAGGGCTTGGTAGACAATCAGTCTAAGTTCATGAAACTTTGGAAATCCAGGGTGTGTGCATGATGCTTGTCTCTTTGATATTAAGGATGGCAGCCAGGGCGCTCTTTGCAGATATTACATATCTAATGCTGCCAGAAGAAAACGTTCAATTACTATTTGAGTAGGGCAAAGATGGTCATGGAAAATGTTTCGTGGATGACTTCAGGGAAGATGGCACATTCTTAAGAGAAATGATTTCCCTGTTGGTAATCTTCCTTACTTTTTACTGGCATGCACTATTTGTGGGAAGAATTTGTGGGAAGAATTTAACAAAGGGCTGATGGACATCAAAAAGAAAATGACTCTTCAGACATTTGTAAATGTCTGAAGACTTACAGACTTACTCCTGTTAAGTCTAATGTGTAGACTTACAGCAGTTAGCAGGCTGTATAACATTTTCTCCAAGAGCATTAAAATAAACAAGCTTCATGTAAATTGTAATATAATATACCTAAGTATTCTTTTCAAATGATGTTTACTTCAAAATCGGCTTGTTTGTTGGTTTTGGGACCTGAAGCGTGTGATTTTAATGCTTTTGAACAGTGAACAGTGATTTTGGGCTCTAAATAAATATGAATTTGAACTTGAACTTTAAACTGGATGCATTTGTATGTTGCACTTGCACAACTGATCTGACATGTTTATCTGTAGAAAGTGCAGTGTCAGAGAAGCTTTGAAAGAAGTTGATAGCAACATGCGATGTGGAGACACATGTAAGAACCAAATGGTATTTGTCAGGTTTAATCCATCCTTTGTGCAATCAAACATAAGTTATTACTAAACAAAACAGGCCTGAACAAAAGAACCGCTATGTCACCTAAATACTCAACAAAACAAACACCTTATCACCTCTTCTGCTTGGCCAAAATTCTGGAAAATGACCTTTCATATTTGCTGTAAAAAAGCAAATAGATAGATAGATAATAGATAGAAAAAATGCAAACCCTGGTTGGAGTGAGACAGAAAGGAGAGAGGGTGAAGTGGAGGGCAGAAGAGGAGCTTGTCATCGGGCTGATACAGAAATTTAGAAAGCTCAAACCAGGCTGGATAGAAACTGTATGCAAAAAATTGCATGTAATAATTATTAAAGTGGTAATCCTGGACTGTTTTTTGTTCTGTTTTCTTTATGTTTTTTTCTGCCCAGAAATCACTCATCAATCAAAAGGTGTAACCAGTACTGCAACCTCTTTTTCCTTAGCTGTTCAGCTATGATGGCTATTACTGCTCATGCCATCTACCAAGTACTTTTTCTATATATTGTACACAAACTGGAAATGAAAAGTGCATCACCTCCTTTGCACCAGAGGATCTTTCCTGGAAAAGACCTAACAAACACTGGGAATTTATAACAAATGTAAAAGCTTTCAGGAACTGGTTAAAAATTGAATTAGTATTTTGTTACAACAATTGCTGATAGAAAGACAGACAAGACAAAAAGGGTAAGTTCAAATTTGTATCTCAGAATTGAAGAGTTTAAAAATCAGTGAGGCTTTAACCAGCTTTTGTGACACAGTATAAATATCAGTACCAATTATGACACAACACATAAGCACGGCTTGTACTGTGAAGCGTTTCTGGTCATTCAAAGTGGCTAACAAGCTTGGGTAGTATAATGGGGTTAACAAACCAACAGACACCTGAGTACCTCCAGGAGCATCTTAGTAGATGAATAGCCTGTTAATGACAACCTCTTGTAATTAGCAGTGAAAAATACCCTGCTCTCTAATGTTGATTTATCTGGGCTGGGTGATGATACAGCCAAGCAGCATCTGACCCTCCCTGTCACACACTCACTTACTTTCCCCATGTCTATCTCCTCTCTGTATTATACACTCTTAGAAAAAAGGTTCTATGTAAAGCCATAACGAGTTTTTCGTTTTATTAACATAAGGGGCCTCGTTTTGATTTCTAGCAGTGAGTTCCACCCAGAACTGTATGAATGGTTCTTTTTAGAAACGTCTGAAAATGGTTCTGCCAAGAAACTTTATGAGCTCAACCTGGAAGCCTGAATGAAGGGTTCTTCCTTGAACCCTCAATGAAGGGTTATTTAAAAGGAATACTCCATGTTTTAGGAAAAATGCTTTTTTTCTGACTTACCCAGACTGAGACAAGATGTTCGATACCATTTTCACCTCTGTACGTTCACTGCTTTGGTTCCTGTAGGTAGCATTTTGTGTTAGCTTAGCATAAAGCATAAAGAAGTCTGCAGGAGTCCTTAACCTAGCTCTATCAAAGTCAAAAATAAACCTTACCACAAGCAACTCTGAAGTCGTCTTATTACACAATGTATTGTGTATTTGAAATACATGTCTTGGAATGACAAAAAAAAACCCCAAAAAGTTGTTTTAGGAGAAGTTAGATGGTAGGAACTTTAACCCCTGAACATATGTGGTCATTGGTTATTGTCCTTCCATGTAACTTTGCCTAAATTGTGTATTGTTTAAAAAAATGCCCAATACATATATTAAATTACTGTGCAACACACAATACATTGTGAAAATGAGACAGCTTTGGTGTTGCTATAGGGTTTATTTTTTCACTTTGATCAAACTAGGCTAATGACTCTTGTAGGCATCAAGTCTTTATGCTAAGCTAGCACAAAGTGCTACCCATAGGAACCGAACCAGTGGACATGCAGAGGTGGAATTGGTATTGAACATCTTGTCTCAGTCTGGGTAAGTCAATAAAAGGGTATTTTGCCCAAAACGTTGGAGTATTCCTTTAAAAACACTGTCTGGAGGGTTTTCTCAGGAACCGTTAACTGACCGTTCTTTATCATTCTTTATCAAACATTTTAGGAAATGTTTTTCCTAAAACCACTTATGAAGAGTTCAAATAAGTACCCTTTTACATACCCAAGTCTATTGAAGACCCTCTTCCCTCCAGAAAGGGGTTGCAAGTGGGAAAAAATAAAAATAAATTAACAGTTTGGTTCAAACATACCTATCTGAAAACCTTTTTTCTAAGAGTGCACACAGAGGTACACATACATATACATACACACTTTCTGTTTCCTCTCCCCCTGTCACCATTCCCAAAATCCTGCCGCAAGTCCTGGGTCGCAGATGGTGTGGGATGCAAAATTCCCCCCATTAAATTCCTAATAATCTGCTTTTGGACGATGCGAGTCTTGTGGCGCCTGGCAGAGGGATTCTGGTTTTAATTAGAAGGTTTAAGGAGCTAAGCCCCTCAGAACAGTGGCCCTCAGAGAGGTGGGTGCAGGTGATGCTCCAAAACTGAAGTCGTGCTGCTGTAACAGCCAAGAGCTCATTTGCATTTGAGACTGCAGTCGCTTTGGCATTCATTCTGCTCTCACTTGGCCCCTGAAGAACTCCCCCTATTTCTGTGCTTGGCACCTTCCCACATTTTGTTTTGGCAGTGGTGGAGGATGATTCCAATGCACAGGGTGGGGGGCAGTTAGGCTGCCCTATAAAGGTTTTGCAGTGAACACTGGGAAATGATGAGGGTGTCTGTGTGTATGTGCTGTGCTGGGTCATGACTGTAACTGTAATCTTCAGGTTATGTAATCCAATTAGAGGAATAAAATTATTTTAATCTGACCATTTTTTTCTTTTCTTTCTTTCTTTCTTTTTTTTTTAACAAAACAAGTTGAAACAGATCACATTATTATGTACAGCTGTGGCCTGTGGGATAGTTACAAGGGGGTGGAGGGAATTACAGTTATTTTTCAAGATTTACGTCTTTGATCAAATAATTGATTGTTGGAATTGAAGCCTAAAGTAAAAATTGATGTCACAGTTTGAATCATTAGGTTAAATAAGAAAAAGCCCCTCATTCCCGCCACCAAGCCCCACTTCCCATCCTTTCTCACTGATGAGACTTCTATTTAACATCAAGGTGTAGTCAACTATGTGGATAGTGAATGTCACATCACAGACTATCAGCTTTTCAGAGTGTACTGATCATATATGATAGACCTTGTTCCATATCCATCATAACTTACATTGTTGCTGTTTTTAGATTTTAGGCATTCCTAAAATGCTGATACTCCTCTCCATAGTGGTTTATGTTTGAGACCATACAGAGAGTAGTTTCCCTGCTCAAGGACACTAAGGTAGGTGGTGGTTGTTGATGTAGCTTTGTGGCACCTGTGTGCACATTAAAAGGTTAGTTGGGGTTTGTTGAAGTGGGGTTGTACGGGGTACTTTTCCATAATCAGTGTCATACCTGCAATATATGCCGGTTGGCTCACCCCCAGTTTGGAGAAGCAGACAGGAGAACCAACACAGAGGCTTAGCAATGTAGTGCTCTGGAAGAGGGCAGCAACAAAATGTATTTTGGCCACCTAAAAAAATCAGTATGTGTGCTATATTTAGAATGTTTTCACCTTTTTACATTGCTGTCAGACAGCCTTTTCCTTTGGCACTATACTCCAAATATGATGTCATCGGGGCACTAATGCACTTTTTTTTTTTTTTATCAACGATTCAAAGTGTTATTTCAAAAGATTATTTGTACAGTCTTCACTCACTCCCACATCGAAAAGATAGTGGATTTTATCCCAGGTTTTGAGAAAGCATACAGTACATGCTACAGTACATGCATGGGTGTATATGAATGTATGAGTGTGTATGTAATTATGTGTATACGTTTGTAGTGCATGCACATGCATGTATATTTTTGTGAAGATATACATGCTTTTTTGTTGTAACTGTTCCGCTGGACAGCACAGAAATATATCATGTACTTGAAATGTGCTTTACAAATAAAATTTGATTGATTGAATAATCAGCTATACTGAGTTAATATTTGATTTTTTAAATGTATTAATCTAAAAGAAACACTAACATCTATTTATTAGTAAAAGTCATTTCACCATAAATAGTGCTGTACTGTCACTCAACATTGTCTTTGCTAAGATGTAAGCATGGAGCCTACTATTACTCAATATACTATATGCTAAAATGTTAGCAGGTTATAAAGAGATGTATATGTGTAAGTATGTGTGTGTGTGTGTGTGTGTGTGTGTGTGTGTGTGTGTGTGTATCTGCATCTCAAAACAAACACATAAGACTGTGAGGCCCAGCAGCGGTCTTTATGAAATCTTGTACCACATTTTAGTGTTCTTCTGAAGGCCTGTACTTCAACAAGTGTACTGGTACCTTCATCTCATTTGTCTGCCTGCCCATTAGTATGAAGAGAGAACTGGATATTAAATATGTACGAACTCCTCCTATCTGGACAAATTACATGAAGTTTGTCTGCTCTTGACTCGGGCTAATCAGGGCCACATTAGGAGCCATTTGCAATGGTATGTCACACAATGAGGCCATTTATATTACCAGCTAATACTGAGATCCAAAAAATGCTAATGGCTCCAAAGTCCCTGAAAATACCATTAGTTACTTTCTCCATCCATTTAGCATAAAAAGAAGCATTTAACATTAAAGTCATAGTCCCCTAATTTCTGTTATCCGAATATTGCTATTTTTACAATACTCCATCTACATGAGAATAGTTCACTTGTGACATGTATTACATACTGGAATCCACTAATGGTTAACTGTAAACTTGACACACAGACAAAATGTCACAAGTGGGCTAGACTGGATCGAGTTCTAGTGTGTAAATATGTTTGTATATTTTGATTTTGAAATTTATGATATTGTGGCAAATCAGGGAAACAGGGTTGTTAAGTTTGTTTCTAACCTTGAGAAATCTGTAAAAAAAAATTTTAAAAAATCTCATCTTAAGCAGCTACATTTTGAACATTGCAATGTCCCATAGTCACTCAGACCTGTCTTTCACATTACATTTCTTCCAAACATTCTGACACCAAATTGGTATTTTTCAGACAACCAAAAAAGGAGAAAAGAGTTGTTCCAGATCTGCTCAGTTTCAGCTAACTGCTGTCTGGTGGTGCTCTCTGGAGCAGACTTGACCACGCCCACTCAGGAGACAAAACCATTTGTTAAACAACTTTACTGAAAGTAAACAGTACCGAGTATATTAACCCTAATCCTAAATACCGTAAATAAATAAGTAAGAACTAAATTTAAGTTAAAAAAAATTATGCATAAATAATTTATATAAATAAATAAATAAATAAATAAATTATGCAAAAATAACAATACAATTTTTAATGACAGAATTGTAAGGCACCAAATATATGTTTAAATATATGTTTATATGTTATAAATGTTTTAGACTAGACATACTTTTCATTTTACTGGCAATTTCAAAGATTGTGTTTTAAAAGATTAAACTCATAAAAAATAGAGAGTGGTCTTAAATTTGCATTTGTGTGTATATAAATATTTTCCATGCAAGATAAAAATAAATTTTCTTGTCCTTGTTTTCAAAGGATCAAATCACATCTCAACAATTTATAGTGACAGGATGCTGCTTCACATCACTGATGTGATTAGGTAGATCAGGCACTGGGACAGCTGCAAACTGTCCCAATGAGTTTACTTTTGTTTGGTGAAAATTTGTGTACAAAACACGATTTCCAAGACTGAGGGGCTTGTTCATGAAATATGAATAGCTTGACAAGTAGTTTGTAAGGGTCAAAGTTACATGTTGATATAAATATAAAGCCATCAAGCAAGGCGGTTATGTCTATAAAGTTAATCATTTAAAACCTCCTTATAGCTTTTATAGAAAAGGAAGAGAGCACCTCAGCCTTTCTTAACTGTCTATATATGTCCCTCATAGCAATTATTCATAATAATTATTCACAATACAATATAGGATAAGTACATTTTTGGTGGGGAGAATGTGAATACCAAAATACACAATTTTAATTTAAGTGGGCTATTACTTTTAAGTTTTCCCTTTAAATTTATATAAACAAAAAATGTAGAGATGCTTAGTTTGAAGACCTGATTTCAGTCGCTCTCGAATTTATTTCTTATGGTTCAAAAATAAAGTGTTACCTGATAATTGTGAAATTCTCTTTTTCATTACAAAATAAAAGAACGCTATTAATCACCTGGTCGAGATAAATGTCCTACAGCTAAAGGCAGTCACACACACGGGGGCTTTATCAGCACTGATATTGACTTTAGCGATAACTGGGAGGGGGGAGGTTCCAGTTGAAGGCCAAGCTTCTGCCTGAGACTCTTGATTCCTGTCTTGTTGGAGTAGTTGTGTGTTGGCGGTGTTGTGGCTTGAGGCTAGACTCTGTTATCTATATTTGTGATATTTGGTTGGCACTGACGATTCATAAATGTGTGGTGTGCTGAGGTTTTGAACTCATCTAGTCTGTGTGTGTGGAAATCAGTGAAGATTGTCTTTATGTATGGGGCCTCCACCTGGGAGCTAATTTCAGATCTCTTCTTGTGTATGTTAGGCCTAGTAAAAATCAAAAGGGAGACATTGGGCATCCCTGCCTTGCACCACTTTGTATTCTGCACTATTTATAAGTATTTAATTGTAAAATAACAGAGCTATTGATATTTTGACAAAGTATTTTAATACTTTTAGTGAAAGTGATTCCAAAACCAAATCATTCTTGGTTCTGAAATAGAAAAGAATGCTCAATAATGCTGAAGGCTTGAAAGAAATCAAGAGAAAGGATTATTGTGTCTGAGTCTATGTGGTCACTGTGATATAAACCAGCCACCAATGTCTTGGCCATTTTAAACCAATTAAAACCTGGATGTTACCCCTAATTCACACATAAGATGAAATTTTTTAGAAATAGGAGAGATTTATACATTTTGGGTATAGGCGAATCGTCATCTGTTTTTCTTAAGTTTTGTACATACCCATTAAATGAAGATATTCTTTTACATATATACATTCTTTTATATACATACGCTTACCTTACACTGAGAATCAACTGAATGTTCTAACTCCTCCCTATTGCAGCTTATTGTATATTCCTGTAATTTGACACTCTTGCTTTTGTTAATAATTGGCCGTTTTGTGTAACTTGTGCTATTTTCCACAGAGATCTTATGCACATTCATCCCTCCTCAGCCTGTGTGGCACCAATAAGGTACACTGTGCTATTATTCCCACTTTCTCCAGTTCTACTATCTCCATTTCTAAAACTACAGGAATAAACATCTCAAAAACAATGTTTTAACTACAGTTTGTCCATTGTTGATTTGATGCACTCTTAAGTTTTTTTTATTTTTTTGTTTCTGTTTGTTTTCAAGCAATGCTGCCTAGAACCCTCTAGCTAGCTGTGTTAACCATAAACTGTATATAAAGATGGACGACGTGTCTCCACTTCCTCCCGCTGTATAAAAGTGAAGCCAAAATATCGCGTTTACGAGCGCTGCCATCTTGCCCATTTGGAGCCAGAGTCTGCGCAGTAGACATCGGGGAATACGAAGGTCCCGCCCATATCTCCCGACTGAATCGCGAGCACACGCCTCCTGAAGTTTTGAGCTAGCCTAGCGGCTCCGATCTTAACCATCATTGTCGCTGGTTGTACAATGACTGAAGGCTTGTTGATAAGACAGATACAACAACTAAAAGTCAAGGTTATGGAAAGTTAGCGTTCATGTCCTCTCTAT
>OMLF01048669.1:17001-37718 GCA_900302615.1 Holocentrus rufus | reverse complement strand
GATGCCAACGTGAAGCTATGGGGGGGCAAATTAAACTGTGGCAGCCTGCCACAGTTTAATACATTAATGGGAAACACTGGCTTTAATTCCAGGTTGAGTGGAGGTTTGGAACAGTAAAGTGCCAGTTTCCTGCTTTATGGACAAACACATCAAATGGCTATTAGGATGTTGTCGCTGACTGCGTTTTCATGGACCCTGATATTCCACAAAAGATCAGAATAATACCTTGAGCAGCATAAAATGCCTCATGAAGCCACTTCAGTCAAAAAAAGGCTGGCTTAATCATAGGAAAATTTCAATCAGTATGAGAGATGTGGTGTAAACGTTTGATAATCCATTCAGTTGGAAAATATTAGTGCCTAATGACCATGTAAAAGCTTAAAGTGATCATCGCCTTGGGCTGGAATGCTGTTTTTCTTCTTGCACATGTTTATCCTCAGCGGGGTTACGAGAACAGGTAGTGCCAAATGAAACTGGTTTGTGATGCCTCATAATCCCAAGATAATTCTGGGCTAGGTACAGTACGCCCACATGGTTAAGGTTAAGGGTGTGGTTGTGTTGCAAACAGATTTTTTGACCATTCACACATCTTGGGACTCGTAATAACGTTGTATTGGCTGGTCTGTGGGAAGAAGGGACATCAAATTTATTCTTCTTGATAAGCTATAAGGCTCCTTTTGCACTTGCCTTCCCCTGTTTAATGACTGCAGCAGGAGTTTGTTCTTCTGAGACTGCTGCCTAATTAGAAAGAGCAGCTGAAACACAAACGTTATTGTTCTCAGCACAGGATAAATGTCCATCATAGAAAAGTGTATTCGACGGCAGAGTCACTCTACCCATGTTAACAAAGGTGTTTTCTTCTGAAAATGCTTTTTAAATGCATGCAAATACACAGCAGGTCATCTAGTGTCAATGTAAAGAATTCTCATTTTCAATCTGAATGATTTCAATCAAGCTGGAAAAATATTCTGCATACACAGCAGCTAATAATTCAATCGGCAGCTCACTGATCATATAACACGATTTGACAATTTATGAGGATAAGGCTGTTTTGGAGATGTTCAAGTCCCAGTGGTTTTAAAGGTAACGCTTTGTCATGCGGGCATAAATTACCACAGTTAATGAGACTCTTGCAATTAGGCTACTAGACAGAAACGCTGCAATACTGGACAGGGAAACAGTATTCGTTTAAACAGAGCAGCATGGAGAAGCTCTCAAAATCAATAAAAACGGAATAACTCAAAGCTCAGTGATACATGCCTTCAGATATTGGAGCTAAGAAATGACAAACTCAGGCTCTTTCATCAAATATTTAATTTGATTTGTAAGTTGTGTTTTAGTCAGATCTTTCATATGGGAGCTCATTTGTATCAAAGAACCAGAACTAAATAAAAGTGATAATTCTGATCCTCTGAGGCCACATTGAGATCTTAGCTCAGAAAATATATTTGGATGGTTTTAGGAGCTTTGTTGTGTTTGCCCAGCTGCCTTGTTGGATTGCACTGAATTCCTGGCCTGAGTGTAGCAAGTGCTTTGGTTATGGTGAGCTGCTAAACACCCATCAGTAAATAAAATGAGCTTTTCTGGAGCAATGACTAACATGCCAGGATGATTTGTTAGAATGAACCTCTCATGCTCTCTCTCTGTCTTGTTTGGCTATCAATGTTATCTGCCTCATCAATGAATTTGATAATAAATGTAATCAATTTATCTTTCTAATGCCAACCTTGATAACATTAATTACCATTACCTACAGCTGAATTAACCTTGTGCTCTACATACTTGGTTGGCCACTGCTGGCCCTGATATGTGCCGACTTTACTGTTAGCCTATAGCTAGCTGCCACTATTCCATAACATTGACCACTTGTTAAATAACACCAAAATATAATTCACCAAAGCAGCTTCTAATATCACACTTATGTGACACTTCAACTTGTGAACAGTATGAATATGTCTATAATAAAGTAGCTCTTAGTTCTAAATGCCAAAAAAAGTCTGCTCATTCCGCTTAGACACAAACGATATCAGTGGTCCAGCAGCTTTTGTAAGCAGGTCGTCTGGCCTGTTTTGAGCTCTGCCTGCGGTCCACAGCAGGACTGGGATCAAATTGCTCTACTGAAGGCCAAGCTGATCTGCATCAAGTCTTCTTTTTGTAGAAAAAGTGGTGTCTAGAGGGCGCTTTGCAGTGATGAATGGATAACTTGATTTCTTTCCAATGGACAACATTGGTTCAGCGCAGTGATCGCTATTATCGTCACTGTTGTGTTATCAACTTTTTTGTTAGGAAAAAAAAATAGAGGCTGAAAGAGCTGAATTTTGTAATACTTTTTATTTGCACATGTGCTCCTAAATACATTTTATATCAATTTTTAGTTCCAAACCCGAGTGACATGCTTGCATTTGGCCTTTAGCATGGTGCTGTCTCGCCAAGCTCATGAAGTTTCAGGGTGTTGGTGCAGTCTGTAGCCATGTTTGGACTCAGAATACATTACAAAAAGGTAAAAGTTTGCCGCCTGGATTCAGATCTTTAATAGTTGGATAGAAAAGACTAATATGTGTATTCAGGCAGCGGGACACCAGTTCCCTGCTTCTTCCTCACTGACACAGTGAAATATGGGTAAATGGACGAGCGCTTCCCATTGTGTAAAATGGATCCCATTCTTGAGCCTTTGTAATAAAAAAAACAAACAAAAATAAATAAAAATAATGGAAGTTGATGGTGACAGGGCAACAGTGTGTTTTGTGTTCAGAGGTTTTGATAACCGCCATTAGCGTAGCAATGTTGGAGTCCATTCTGAGACTCTACCGGTCTTCCTGAGGTGAGTCTGATGTTTTGGACAGGAGGTTGTGAAGCAATTTTTTAAAAGCAGATTATACCAATATGTGACAGTATGGTTTCAAAGAATACAAAAAGTTCAGATGTCTTCTGTTTTAGACAATCAGTAGTAATGTCAGAGAAAACTGTTCTCCCAGGTGCACATGAAACATTTCCCTTGATGCAGCAGCAGGCGTGTAGGGTTTGTCACCTGTTTTCCACCCACACACACTGCGTCCACTGACTAAATCGCTAAATCAAAGTACGCAGTCAACTTTTCACTTGTTATGAGCTTTTCGTTAACATCAGTGGTAACTTGTTGTTGGAAAACCCCATATGCCATGCTGCAGAAAAAAATCCTTTTAATGAACAGTCAAGGATCCATGTTTGAGGGGATGTTGCTGATGTTTTAAAAATGTATTTGTGTGTGCTGTCTTGTGTGTGTGTGTGCATGCACATGTATACTTTATTCCCCTGTGGACAAAAAGCTAAAAGGCGAGAGTAAACTTTAGATTTATGCAGCAGATCCCCAAAGTTCAGGCTGTTCTGCTGCCAGTAAAGTGGAGCACTGATACTGGGGAAGATTGTGTTTTGCCTGTGGTTAACAGAGACCCAAAAGACTTGACTAATGGGTACAAAGAAGGGTGCGTTCCTATTTGTGTGTGTTTGTGCGCATGTGAGTGCGTGTGCATGCCTTCAAGGATGTGCATACCAGCCTCGCAGTGGTTTTCTACTGTGAAAATCTCTAGGGCCAAATCTCTGTAAAACTCTCCTGGGCCACACCACTACATTCACAAATATATATGCATGTGCACTCGCGCTCAGACACACACATGCAAGCACACACACACACCAACTTTGTCCTGCCTTTCCCCCACACTCCCTACCATTACACAACAGTCAACAAACAATTCTATTTGCCTTCCCCCGACACAGCTAGCTTGGTTGCAGCATTAAAGGAGGAGAGATTATTCCCTCTATTTCCAGGGAAATGGATTTTATATCAGCTGTGTGTTTGTAAATCAGACCTCCATTTCCAAGAAAGCAGGGGGTATTACTCTTATCTCCTTGACTGTATTTGTAAAGGCACAACAATATAGGTTACAAGTTCTCAGATTTCCTACCTGCCTGCCTTGGGACCAGGCTTTTCCTGGTATAGCTGGTATATCTCCAGTGGAATGAATCAATTAAAGTGTAAAAGCAGAAGAAAGAAACATGAACATGTTCCCTGCCACTTTTTGAAAATAGATTTTGTGACCTCCTTCCCAGATCTTCCCTGATGGGTATCAATCGCTTTGAGTCCAATCTCCCAACAGTAACTTACAGTGATATGGGATTTGCATTTAGACAGATAAGTCACTGATGTGAGGGAAAAGAGCAAATTCAGATCATACTATTGACTCAGCTTACTGAATTAAGTTCAATTTCGCATGCCTTCCTTGTCACGAAAAGTTTGGATAGGCTGATCCCTGGCTGCTGATAATATGTGAGTCGTATTGGATAATGGACTCAAGATTGCTGAAATGTTGCTTATCCAGATCCCGGCCCCCGCATACTGACTGCAGAACACTGTCGGGCCCAAGCACCATCAAAGTTTATTCGGTTCATCTTAGACTTGCAAGATATCATACAATTGGTTTGTTCAGAGAAAGGAGAGAGAGAGAGAGAGAGAGAAGAGAGTAATGTCAGTAGCAGATGGAGATTGATGACAATGATGAAGACTGAGGTAGTCCGATTGAAATCTGCAGAGCTTAAGTCATTTATGAGATCTGCAAAAACCAAATGTGATTACCCTTACCTCTCCGGACCTCCCTCCCCACCCTCCACCCCCTCTCTCTTTTCATTCTTCACTGAATCTGTCACTCAGCCCTGAAATATTCATGCCCGCCTCTGAAAAATGAATGCATCTGCCGAAAGGAGAAGAAGTTGAAGAGAGGGAAGTTAGTCGTTTCGATAGATACTCTCTCATGATGAAAGTGACAGAGGGCTTTGAGTCAAGCCGTTGCTCGAGGAGATGTGGATGACTCGGTGACGGCTTGTGGTGGCAGTTGTGTGTGTGTGTGTGTGTGTGTGTGCGTGCGCATGCAAGAATGTGTGAGTTAATGTGCATAAATGGTCACAGTGCATATGGTTATGTGCGTATGCGAATGCCTGCGTGTGCTCATACGGTAATCAGGGTAACGTTATGCCATTTTAGGTGAACCACGTTGAAGGGAAATGGAGAAAATTAGAGTTGATAGGGAAAGTATTTTACTATGAATGAAGGAGTGAATGAATGAATAAATGAATGACTGACAGAAATATCTGGAGATCGGCTGAGTTCATCTTTTCCACCTCATAAATAAGGTTGGAGGTTGGAGGAGAGGGAGAGCTCTGCCATATTTGACCTCAAGATCCTACAGACTAATGAACCTGACCTGTTGGACTCACACACACATACACACACTCACATGCACGCAACAACAGCAAGGTGGGATTGGGGCGTGTTAAGATCAATGCATTGTATTGTGGATATAATGGACCTTCATCAGGAGGTCTCTCTCTCTCTCCCCTCTCTCTCTCTCTCTCTCTCTCTCTCTCTGATCCTGCTACTTAATTGGCTACAGAGTTTCTCGGCTCTCAGTCTCCATAAAGTACATTTTGTATTGATCCTCTCTTCCTGGCTTCACAGACTCTGCTTCCCATGGTTATCCCATCCACTGCTGGTGTCTCTATCAGTCGGCCTCTCTCTCACACACACACACACACACACACACACACACACTGCAGAATAGATACACTTAGATACTACCTCTTTCTGAAGTATCATATAAAGCCACAGGGAATTACATTGTCCAGAATATGTCAGTAATAACTCTGCATGGTCTTTCATTCTAGTCTCCATTTATGCTCAATCACTCTCAGTCATGCAGTGAGCTCAGGTGTGACTTCATTTCTTTCAAAAGTACAAGAAAAAGCAAGAGAGAAAAAGACGGTAAAAAAAAATCAGTGTCTTAAATATCACATTCATGAAATGAAAAAGCCTTGACGTCATTTCTTTCAATCATAAAAGAAAAGAATCATTGTCTTAAAAATCACATTCATAAAATGAAAAAGCCTTTCGTCTTTAGTCCTACATTTTGGCGTCATTTCTTTCAGTCTTAAAAGAAAAAAGAAAAGAAAGAAAATGAAAGAAAAGAATGAAAAAGAAAATGAAAAACCTTTAGTTCTAGTGTACAGTTTGTCAGTCAAAGTTAATATATGTTTTTTAGCTAGTTGTGTTAGTATAGTACATAATATACTGTACATAAATAGCTAGTGTACAGCTGCAGTACTTGTATATCTCCTCTTGTATTGCTAAGCTTTAGTATATGTGATATAGCCAAGCAGTTATCTGTAGTGTTCAATTCTGTCTGATTTAAGCATTCTTGTGAAATATCTAATTAATTACTAATTAAGACTTGAGAATATTTTCATCGTCAGTCTATTTGTTTGATTAATCAGTTAATCATTTAGTGGAAAAGTGTCAAAAATAATGACAAAAGCTCATGGGAAGTCAGTGGAGCCCAAAGTGATGTCTTCAAATTGATTCCTTTGCCAAAAAAAAACAACAAACAAACAAAAAAAACAAAGTATTAATTTTTATAATGATATGAATGGAGATCTCTGTGATCTTAGTGAAGCTGTAATCAGTCAATTTTGGGCATTTTTACTTGATAAAGTGATTAGTCACTTGTCAAAATTGCTTAATTTACTGTTGATTGACTAATTGTATAATCAGGTAATTGTTTTAGCACTAATCTGGAGACACTTTTCAACAAGATAACATTACAGTACTAGATACAGAGATCTACAGGTCACAAAACTTGACTAATTTCAGTGTAGGACGCTGGCATCCATTGCCGCCACATATTAACAGTGCTATCAAAGGCATTCACTGATGGTACATCTATTATTCCCAGTTGCTAAACTCTGAACGTCTCTTGATGTCAAAGGTGCGCAGACCTTTGATGCTCCGGCTTTGCTGCAGGTGTGTCAGGCGTGTCAGTGTCTCATAACTGGACAGGGGATGCTGATGACTAATACACACCAGCCAGGTTGCACACATACACACCGCTGCACTGACACATGGCAGACTTGTGTACCAACTTACTTACAACATCAACACGTCTGGAACAAGATGTCGAGATTGATATTCACGCTGTTCCACACACATACACAGACACACACATGCAGATGTACGGTGTGTCCCACAGGTAGCTAATGCAGAATAACATTGTTTCCAGTGCGCTGGGCTATTAATCATGGATGAACTCCTGCATCACTGACAAATCAGCCTAATCTCACAGGGGAGAGTGTGAGGAAATACACACACACGCACACAAATACACACAGACACACACATTCACGTAGGCATGCATACATAGACAGAGCTGTGCGTGCACACACACACACTTACACCCACATTTTATCAGTCTAATCTCATAGGGAAGAGCATGCTCTGACTGGCAAACAGAGAATTAATGCAGAGCAGGGGGCTCTCCTCCCTTCTCCCTCCTCCTCTCTCACTCTCTTTCCTTCTCTCATGTTCTCCTCCTCCCCTCTCATCTCCTCTCTCTCACACACACACACACACACACACTCCCTCTCTCTTTTTTCTCCCTTTTTCCCCCATCTTTGTGAAAAATAACAAAACAACATCTGCACTGCAATCTGCAGACAGGCTGGCAAAAACGCGGCCAGCAGACTGATGGTCTCGGCGACGACCCCGGGATCTTCGCTACAGGTGAATTGATAAAGATGCCTCTCAGACAAAGTCATAACACACATCTCCGACATCTAACAGCTATCAGGGTTTTGTCAGTGAATGCAAGACCGATCAAAGTGATTATTTCTTCATTCATCACACACACAGACGTACAAACGCGTGCACACACACATTGAGCCAGTGAGCAAACTGAGGGCCTGAGGACCCTGCTGGCAAAGAGAAGCTTCACTACAGCAGAGCAGCCGGAAATCCACTATTCATGAGGTGTGTGTGTATGTGTGTGTGTCCACACAGGTTTCCCGTGTGTGTTTATGAGCATAAATGGGCATGGTCAAGTGCACAGAAGAGAAAGAGAATGAGAGAGAGCAAGAGATGCACAGTGAGCATATGTTTGGCTAAATAAATAAAAAGGTGCTGGCTGAACAAATCTGTCCAGAATGAAGTGGGAGAGAGAGGAAGAGAGCCGGGCAGGCAGGGTTGGTGTGAAGTGCTGTAGGGTAAATCTGTTTTTATTCACGAGTGTGTGTGTGCGTGCTCTGTGCATGCATGTGTGTGCGTACATGTTTGCGCGCACAGAGACACGTGTATATGCATGCGTGCATTCATCGGTCACAAAGAGCCCTTTGACTTCTGCAGGCTGCCCCAGCTATGTCTAAAACACTTGCATATCTCACCGTCCTGTTGGGCCAAACAATGTCAGGCTGTCCCCTTTACGCCCACCTCTGTTCCATTCCCTTTTCTCCAGGCCCTCAGACTGGCTGTTTTGTACCTTGACAGATATACAGCTCCTGCCTGGCCTACAGGGCTCTGGGGGAATGAGATACAAAAGCCACAGCACCTCCAGTGTCACTGTCCAAAACCAATACTGGAGCCTGTGGCAATAAAACAGCAGCTAGGACACCAGCGCCACAATGGGACGGATACAATGACACAATGCCTCATATGGCTATCATAAAACCAAGGTGTTTCCACGCATAGAATTGGGACATCCTAGAGCTTGCACACACCCCAGATTCCACATTAGCTTACTCATTTACGCTGGTACAATGTATTTAACTTCCTCTGACCTTACGGCTAATCTGTAGGTTTATTTCTGTGGTGCAGTTAAGGGGTTAAGCTTCAAAGCATTGTATGAGTCATTATGCGCACAGGGCACGGCTTCGTTTCACCGCTTGTCACGTAGCACAAATAGGCTTTTAATCGCTGATCCAAACATGGTAGAAACACAAATGTTCTTACATCACTGTGTATCTTACACAGTGTATCTATGTGTCCCTTAATTTGCCTGGCTAATGCAGCACTCTAGCGTAGTGATAAGAGAGTGTAATCTTCTTAGGTGTGGCGAAGGCTTAATCAATATTAACATATTCCTCAGCTCCCACTCCATTGAATAATTGATATCCCCACACAGTCTTGCTGAGAATGAAATAAGATGTAGGAGTATTAAAATAACTTCCCCGAGATAAAAGAAAATTGATTAAAAAAAGATGGCTGAAAATTAAAGAGAAGGAAAGGGAGCCTAAGGGATTGGACTTTGCATACAAATGAAGAAAAGGGGTGGGAGGGTGGAGAAAAAAAGGAACTTTAGGGAAGTTATGAGCCCATTTATCTAACTCCAGTCATTCTACACTTGGCCGGCTGTGTTTTTACTGAACCAATCAGAGCGGTTAATCTTTGGGATCCACTGTCGCACCGCCAATCCCTGACCTCCTTGTAAAACATGGAGTTATTAATCGATGATTACTCATCTGTAATTTCTGCATGATTACCTCTTCATTAAAACTGAGCGGAGACATCTCAGAGTTCACCTGACGGGCTACCTCTGTGTTCCCAATGCTAACTTCCTTAGCATTCTTCTGCTCTACCAGACCGTGCCTTCAGGCTCTGGCTGACTCGGGCAATCGTTTCCCAGCAAGAACGATAATTAGAATTAATTGAAGTTTTTAAAACTTATTTCCACAAGGTCCTTCGGTTCAACTGCTGTATTTAGAGTTTGAAGCCGTGCCAGCTAGCCAGAGGTTGCTAAACTCACTTTTTGGAGGGTGAGTAATAAATAAATAAAAATGACAATGCATCCAACTCCCTGGCCTGGGGGACTATAAGCTCATCCTCAACAGCTGCAGGGACAACAGAGGCGAGGATTTTCAAGATGGATACAGTGAGAGGATCAGGGTTAAGAGGAATCATGGGATGCATTTGGACCACCTCAGCACTATCAGATCACTGCTGACACCTCACCTATCACCCAAAGGGCTTTAGCGCAAATCGCAAGGGGAAAGGGAGAGAGAGAGAGGAAGAAAGAGAGAGGGATCCGTGTGTGTGCAAGTCACTGCAAGTGTCTGTCCATGTCTTGATGTGTGTGTGTGAGAGAGAGAGAGAGAGAGGAGAGAGAGAGAGAGACAAACTATTCCACACCTGTCAGTACAAGGGGACAATTTCAGCTCATCTCAAGGTTGCTGCACTCACACACGCGACACGTGAAGGACAAATGTTTGCCAAGTGTTGAGCGGTGTGTCTGACAGCTGTGTTCAGTCAGTGAGAGAGAAACTGATGGGTGAAAATGAGATGTCAACAAGATGAGGACATGAGCAACATGGAACAAAGACGACGGCAGCCAGCACACAGGCATACCATGTAGCATAAATACACAGGAGATAAATAGCGCCATTTACTCTATCCTGTATAGAAAATTACTGTGTTTAGAGTGTGATGACGGGAAATGTGAAGAGTAGGTGGAAGGTGCAGATTGAGGATGTGTGTGTACGCGTATGTGTGTGTGTATCTGTCTGTCTGTGTGAGTCATTTTTTGTCAGGGTATGCATGTACCTGGGCATGTGTGTGTGTGTGTGTTACATCTGTCTGCTCTGTATCCTCCATCTCCATTTGACAGGCGGCTATCGTGCAGCAAGGTGAGATAGCTGCTCCAATCAATGCCTTCGATCCACACACACACACACACACAGTAAGCTGCTAACACACTTGCAGACCTATCTATCATGATTAATTGATGCTTTTATATTAGAAACAGAAAAAAAATTACGCTTGAACCCGCTTGAATTCAATGAATCAACCATCAGTTACTATTAAAGGTTGAAGGATTTACTCCGCCTTTGCAGCGGCGCTAATGTTTTTGATGCTGGATAGCCATAGTCATAAGTTACGACAGCCGCAATTAAAAAGGACTAAAATCATTTTCATAGCCAGTTTTAGTGTTATTCTTTTAATAGCAGACATTAGGACGTTGGATTCATGGGGAGGAAATGGCAAATTGCAGCCGTTCGTGTCTCCATCCCATTCTTCTGACTAATCAAACTCTAGGCCGTTAACTGTCTGTTCTAATTATGCTGCGTCGGATGAGTACACACGCTGGCTTAACTGTCTGCCTGTCTGAGGGTCTGGCTGTGCTTTGTTATGAGGACGGGACCACGGCAGGGAGTGGAACTGACAACACGGTATTGCGACAGACGGCTTACACATTGCTGGGTACAGGCCGGGCACGTTTCCCTCTGGTTTTTGTTTCTTTATTAGGGTGCAGGCTGGTGCTGAAGCAGTAAGTCAATCCACAGAAACACTAATTATAATTCTGGTAATCGGGTGATTGTTAAATCTTCACAAATGCTAAGATTTGCTTGTGTTTCTCGTCATTATGAAATTAAAAATTTGGGATTTTTTTGGCTGCTGGTGGGACTAAAGAAATTATTTTAAGGCCTCATTTGGGCTTTGCTAACTTGTGATGGGCATTTATCATCATGTTTGACATTTCACAGATAGCATGATTAATCAATTACTCAAAAATTTATCAATTAATCGACAATGAAAATAATCATTAGTTGCAGCCCTAGTGCATGCTAACAATGTCTTTTCGAATCCCATGAGCAAGTGGTGTCTCTCTCTCTCTTCCTCTTTCTCTCTCTCTTTCTCCATCTTCCCTCTCTCTTCACTTTCTCTTTTCTTTTTTCTTTCTTCCTCTCTCCTTCTGCCCGCCGCCCTGGGCTGTTGTCATTTAAAACAAATAGGTGTGTCTCAAACAACCACAGCAGTGGGCATGTGTCAGTCAGGCTGCAGACATTGATCATGCTTGGCTGGAAAGTCAATATGAGCTAAAATAACATTCTGCCGTATCTGGAGCAGCAGAGGTTGGCCACACTTAATCATACACTTTTCTCTGTCTTTAAATTCATCTGTTGGTTTCTCCAGTTTGAATATTTACTTGGGGTTTGCATTGTTGGATGGTGACACTCAATTAAACATCATAAGATTGCTTTTTTTGCTAGTAACAAATAGCATAACAAATTACTATTTTAATTCTAGTAAGAAAATGATGGGTCCTTTTTTTATCACCCACTACAAAAATAAGACTGAGGTTGAATTATCTAAGATCTATATCATATCACTGTCCTCTGATTCCTTTTCATCATAATTTGTTGTCTGCTCAAGTTGATGTGGAAACAACATTTAACTAGATTAAAAATGGCAGAATTTTTTAATTTCTCTGCGTGAATGTATTTACACTCCTTTGATTTTATTCAAGCAAAAAACAAGATCATTGAACATGAGTGCTATTTGGCTTCCCTGATCATTCACACCAAAGTGAGCGCAGAGGAGAGGCAGTTGTGTTTATTCACATTTTGGAGGTAATGATGGGGAGGGGTGGGGGGCAATGGACAGTTTTGGAGTTGTTGCACAAAGTAATGTAATGAGTAGTAGTTTTAAGGGAGTAGTAAGTGAAGAACTAATATTAATTTTGGAATAAGTAACAAATAGTGAGTAATATGTTGCTTTTTTGAATTGTCAACATAAGTGTAAATTAAACACCTCTTGAAAGGACAAACTCAGTCTTTTACATTGTAGTGTCCGAACTAATAATCGTCTGCTAGTTGGGTAAGGTCTGATCAGTCCCCTCTCTCTTTCTTGTGAAAACTTCCCATTGTGAGGTTGCTATGGCTACAACTGACCAGACAAGAATTGTGGCTGCTAACGTTGTTCCTGCTAATGTTGTTCCTGTTAATGTGCGAACCAGACACCCTTTGCAGCCAAACACTGGCCTGGCTTGGTCTTGTTCTGCCTTCTGGCCTCACAACTCGAGCATCAACCAGTCAGCCATCTTTGCTTCTCAGTTTAAAGACTCAAAGTCCTCTGTGTTTTGTGTGTCTGGGCTTCAGCACATTGCATACATGAGGGAAGCCTTTCATGCTGTTTGGATATATTTGATCTAGGATTTGAGTGAAAATGAAACAACTAATCTGAAAACATTTTGCATAAAATGAATCAAAACAGTTAAATTGAATGCAAGAAGCAAAACTGAAAAGCCTTGATGGTAAGAAAGAGAAAGACCTGAGTATCAATAATATGCACATGGCCATGTTTTTTCCTCTGCAGAAATAAGTAATTAGGATGCATCTCTTGGGGCATCTTGTATGAAAGTCAATTAGAGTCTAAACTATTTTAAGCTTGTAGAAAAATGTTCACAAATGTTTTGAGACTCCGACTTTTCAATTATCATTTTTGAATGTGTGAAATAAATTTGCATGAATAAATGTCTATGTGTGAATCTGTGCAAAATATTGACCAAACAAAATTCAAATGTTTCGACGTGTAAAAAAAATCAGCTACATTAAAATTTTCCATATGCAAGAACAGATTTGTAGATGCACATAATATTTTGTTAGTATTTGGAAGAAAAAAAAAGTGCACAGATATGTTCAGTCTGAGTTTATAATAGATTCAGACAAATTAAGAGAGGATTTCTGAATGTTTAAGGCTTGTTTGTGTCTGTACTGTTGATGGAAGAAGGCGCAAACACACACGCAAACCCATATTTGTGAGAAGACTGCAAGCACTATATGAATTTTGACCCTTTTATTTTTTTTTTGACATCACAATCAATTATCCAAAGGACATGCATGCACTAGCGTCTTATTGGACCATCCAATCTAGGGTGATCCTTGGCTTAAACATTCAGAAATTCTCTTTTTGTGTCAGACTCAGAATCATCTGTGCACATTTCTTCCACTCATTCACAAAATATTCTGTGCAGCTATACAAATCTTTTCTTGCGTGTGGGAAAAGTTCCGGAGACACATTGTGAACATTTTTTTCTTCTTTGACCTTAAAATACTTTAGACTTTAATTTGCCTTCATAGTCCTTGCTCAGCTGACTAAGGCTTGTACCTTGTAACTGTGACACCCTTTAGTTTGAATTCAGTCTGCGAACTTTTCTCATACTTTCTCATCTCATCCTTGTCTCCCTCCAAGTCTTTTCCTGTCTCTTTCTCTACTCTCAACTGTCTAATAAAGGGAAAAAATGTCAAAAAGAAAAAAGAATACACTCCTCATCTATTGGTAATGTGCTGCTTCACTTACATATACTGCAGTTATACACATTCACACCTGGGAGCTGCCCAGTACATCCACACTCTGTCATTGTTGACCACAGAGTCACCTCAACAACGGCTGTTTAGGGAGGGAAGTGTGTGTGCTTATGTAGCTTTTACCAGCCAGTCTTGGGATTCAAACCGGTGACCCCTCCTGTCACATGCAAAGTGAGTGAAAATGTAAAGGCGGCTGTAAACAGCACAAGAACGCTGGCTATTTAGCAGATTTGTTCCCCGGCTTCTGAAAGAGGCGTACAGATGTCCAACCCACCTCGAAGCTATTTCTGCCCAGCTGTTTTCTGCTCTCTTTAGTTGACATGCATTGGAGCTGACTACTTCCATTTACATTCAGGAAAACATGGAAAGAGAACCTCATCTACCTTATCCAGTCCATCAGGGAGTGAGAGAGCGAGAGAGCGAGAGAGAGAGAGAGAGAGAGAGAGAGAGAGAGAGAGAGAGAGAGCAGGAAGTGCAGGGCGTGTTTGGAGGCATAGGAAATGTAAAAATAAAAAATATTTCTGCTGTCTGACCGACAACACCATCACCACCACCACCATCCCAACAGCACTCCCACCTACCTACACACAAACACACACGCATGCACGCACACACACACACACACATGCATACATACACTGAAACATTTATGCAGTCAAGGCCTGTCTGCTGATGGTTCTACCAGTGAATTATTTACCAGTGGAAATGCAGGAACAATCTAATTGAAGAAAAGGGAACTCCATGGCAGATGAAAATACACTTTTTTTTAAGAGAGAGAGAGAGAGAGAGAAAAATGCTTTTCCCTCGATGCGGTCAGGCTCTGTTGCCATTGTCTGTGTCGTTTTTTATTCTCTGTTCTCGACGTCTGCAGCTGTCCGCAATTACGCGGACGTTAATGACTTCTCATCTGTGTGCTTGTATGACAGCGTTATGCCGGAACTTATGTTTTTGGTAAGCATGACTCTGTATCACCAACAGAGTCTGAAGCAAAAAAGCTGCCTGATTCAAACCCAACATGTGGCCAATTAACACTGATGTGCATCGGAATATAACTACAGTGTGTGTGTGTGTGTGTGTGTGTATGTAAAACTTCCACACCTCACAGAAACTTCTCCTACTGCAGTCAGCTTCGAAGTCTTGAAGTTCCTTGAAGCTGGAAAAAGCTACCAGAAAGATTTCAAACAGAACACTGTCTCTTTATCATGAAAGCTGAGTGCGTCGTTAAAATCATTTTTTTTTGGGAGGAAGGTTATGATTTGTACTGTCAGAGGTTCATTGTCTGATTGTGTCTGATCTGGGGCTGGGTTGTAATATAATATCTGCGTTTCAGTAGAGTCATATGGTGATGATGTGGTGAAAAACTGACAAAATTAGAAACATCTTAAGGAATATTATTTGAAGAGTTCCAATAAGTTTTGTTTGGTGAATGTAGGGCTAAACAGTTCAGCTTAAATATTGAAATATTGCCAAGTGCAATTTCCAGATCGCAGGAGCTACAATTTTTTGATAAAGATAAAATGTGTTTTGGTACAGATCCCAACAAAAATCACATCATCATCCTTTTAATATTTTTTTCTCGTGAAAATGGAAATTATCATGCAAAAATTATCATCTGCAAATTGGGCATGCTCTAGTCCAGCCATTCATAACTGGAACGGTGGCAGGGCCCCACAGACAGACACACACACACAAAGGCATTACACTATGAATATTAAGAGCAAAACCCAAGTTGCTTACGGCACAATCCATATATATATTTATATAAAACAGTTTGCGCACACTGCAGGAGAGATATTGGCTAGGGACATCGCTGTTGTGTGCCTGATGGTGAGATTCCCTGCACAAAGCAAAAAATCCCCCTCACACAAACACACACACACACACACACACTACACACATGCAGCTCTCCGTCCTTTGAAGTGCTGCATCACTAGGCTGTAATGGAATTCTATAGCTGACTGCTGACTGGAGGCTTTAGAGGGGGATGGATGGAGAAATGGATGGATGGAGAGAGAAATGAAAGGAGAGCTAGGTGCGAAAGGTGCGAAAGATTGATGGAAGGAAAAGAGGTGGACTGTTTTTGTGTTTGTAGGTTTTGAAGGATGGCGCGCCATGCCTCTGTGTGGTTTGTGCGTGTGCGTGTTTGAACACTCCCGGGGTGATGCCATCTATATTACGTGTGACACGCCGAGGTACAAAGGTTCATTTTCGTCTAATGCCTGTTTTAAAAACCCCACCTTGCTCACAGCTTCAAAAAGGCTCCCTAGGGTGGGGATGTAAGTGTGTGCAACACCTCCCGCCCTCCTTCCCGTCCTCCCTTTCAACCTGCGATTTAGCAGGGGACAAGAGGGTACTGTAAACCTTACCTTTTGATTCCTCGGCTTTAATTATGCAAATAGACTTCATTATCGGCCGTGACTCTAAAGTGTTGTGGAACCCATTCATTAATCTGCGTGTAGAGTGGTCGCTCGAGTGCACTCAAGTGTGCATGTACATTTTTTGCTTGCTCCCATTTGCATAGGTACAAGTGTATATTCAACAAGGTGTGTACGTCTGCACGTGTGTGTGTGTCTGTGTGTGTGTGGATGTTCCTCTTTGTGAGCTACAGTATGTGCTGGCCTGAGTGAATCTTTACCTGTGCGTACATTTGTTGTAGGGCTGTGTAATAAATCAATATATCAATATTTTGATATGACACAAAGTATGATGTGTGTATGTTTTGGGTATTGTAATATTGCAGTATGGCATAAGTGTTTTCTTTTCCTGGTTATAAAGCAGGCAGTAAACGGATGCAATTTTCTGAAGTTATTAGACCAACCTTTTCAAATCCAAGGCCCACTTGAAAACCACAGATATTTGCGGCCCACATCCACTTACAACTGTTTGGATTCAGCATCCATTCAGTAAAATCCCACTGCCAGGTATTCAGTGCTGTAGTTTTTCCGAACCTTTCAGTTTTCTTTTCCATTTCATTACTCAGTCCTGTGAGGGACACCATTTGAAGATCCACTGTTTCATTTCTTTTGAATTTGCATTTTTTAAGAGTTTTTACACTTAAATACCATCAATTTAATTTTTTACTTTTTAAAAATTTTTTAACATAAAAAATTTGACGGCCTTCTTGCAATACCCTCATAGACCATTAAGGAGTTACAGCCCATAGTTTGGAATTGCTATGTAATATACTGTTTTACCTGCTCTATTATTTGCTGCTACCTGTTTGGTCATCATATCCACATTATTAATGATTGTTTATCTTTTGTGTTCAATTATTAAGAATCATATAAAGGACCAAAAGTCATCCCTACAATATAGTCAAAATAGGGATAGGTATGTAATTTGATTTTATATTGTTTCAGCTAAAGATATCTCAGTTACAATTTTTCAGCTTACATATCACTTTGATTTTGTCCAACTTCTTCTTTATGTTTTTGAATCCAAAATGCATGAAAACAGCTGCCTGTAGGCTTGATGGTGCAGGTTTTGGGGGCCATTATTCGTCCACTGAGTTTCTGTAGGTCAGTAGTTCAGCAGGGGACATCTGCAGGATGGGAGGTGCATCAAATAACATTTATCAAAAATCTGTACATAAGGCATAGATTAAGGCATCGATTTGGGGATTTTAATAATATATACTGGATAATTCAAATGAAGATTGCAACTAATGAAAAACACGTATATTTTTACCCAGCCCTACACCACAATATTGATATTTATGTATTGTGGATATTGTGATATTTGATTTTGTTCATATCACGCCGCCCTAATTTGTGTCTGCATCTGTGTCTGTGTCCCCCTCTGTCATCACCCTGCGCTCTCCAAACACCACGCTGAGCTCTCCTGGGGACACATGCAGACATGCGGTTTTTGTTGAAACTATGTTTGGATCGGTAGCTCTCCTGAGTTTTGGAATCCGCCCAAACTGTATATGACTGCCGTTATGCAAAAGAGGTCATTAACTTCATAAACACTTTCTGTAAACAAAGCCGCTCTTTGTCTCTTTCCTTCCTTCGCTCTCTCTCTCTTTCTCTCTCTCTCTCTCTCTCTCTCTCCATCTGTTCCCGTTCTCCCTGTATCTCTACCCCAAAATAACACAGGGGTCTTTCAGTCTCGGTGATGAGAAATCGAGAGAAGCGTCTGAAGTCGAGAGAAGAAAACATCCACACAATCTCAATCGCTGAATAAACAGCTGATGGCGCAGTATGGCAGCTGAAAAGGTTTAATGAGTAGACTATGAGAGTGTGACCCAGATGTAGTTTCCAGACTGTAACTAAGCTGGTTAATAAAACCACACTGACAAAATAACATCACCAAGTCTCGTTAATTACAGTGATGACACCCGGGGTCTCCATTCCAAAAATCCACTATAACAAACTCGCCTATCTGCTTGTGTGTGTGTGTATGTATATGTGTGTGTGTGTGTGTGTCTGGGACCATGACGGTGTGAATGTGATATCTGTCTCCATCGCTGTCACTGTCTCTCTCTAATCTCCTCCACTGCTCCTCATCCCCCTATCTCCTCCATGTCCCGTAATGCTCTTACTCCAAGTTGGCGTCGTCCCACTCTCGCACTCTCAGCGCTGCACACTAAAATGTCAACAATTGAATATTCATCACAGCGCTGGCACCCCTCCCCTTTCCGTCTCTTTTAATCTCTCTCACTTTCTCTCTCTCTCTCTCTCTCTCTGCTCATCCAGACAGGGGAATTTTCGTCTCTCTTTCTCTCGCTCTCTCTCCACAGACTGATTAACGGCAGATTTGAATATCACCAATTACCAATATTAGAATAATAATTTCCAGCAATATTTTGCTTCTCCACCCTCCCAGCAAGGCAAACACATCAGAGCTCTTTCTCTCTGCTTCCCTAATTTAAAGACGTACGGCAAATCTTCTTTTAATTTGCAAAGGGAATAAGAAAAAAGGGAGGAGATAGAAAAACAGTAAAATATGCCCTGAGATGAAGAGCAGCAGATATATTGATAGAGAAAAGAAAAAGAAGGGCAGCAAGAAACTACTCTTCCTTCCCATGGTTCACAGCATGACAAGTAGACTCCTGTATCAAGCCCGCCATAGTGGTAACATCATTATTTACCACATTAGCTGACACAGCAAACCAGCACCCAGCAGGAATTGCAGTAGTCTACTGCCGAGTTATATGGAGGCATACAGAGCCTGATCTCAAGTCAGTCTGACTAGGAAACAGCAGTCCATGGAAGTCTATAACAAGCATCCTGCATGTGATGCTGGAGTACGGAGGGTGATTGGTGCCTTTATTGAGCTACTCGTTTCTTTTATGAAATGAAAGGTGAAAGGTGCTGTCATGAATTGCAAGATAAATTTGGCTTTTTAACATTGCAGGCAGTATAGAATAGAGAAAAAACACACAAAATATATATTTAAAAAAAAGGTTTTACAGGTGTTGATTCAAAGAGCTTCTTCATCAGTGAAATGAAAAGGAGATCCGCACACTGTGGTGGAGCTCCCAAGGAGTTTTAATTAGGCAACGTTTCAATCTCACACAGAGATCTTCATCAGGTGTTTGCCTGAGCATGACAATGATTTCTGTGCAAGATCAAAACGTTTTCCGTTTTCCTTACGCTTTTTAACATTGCGGCCAATGGGGAGAACTGAGTCTGTAAGTGATCTGTAAGTTACACTGTGAAGATGAAGTGGAATTACACTCCGCCATGTCTGTGAAAAAAGGTGTTTTTTGGACTAAAACCAATTTGTACCTGTAATAATTGAAAGGCTATTGAGAATTGAATTACCTACATTGCACAGTAAAAGTTACGCAGTCTCTCCAGCTCCACCATTTTTCGAGCGATGTGCTAGCAGCAGCATGAGCGTGGTCCATGTGACGAGACTTGGAAGTTTAAATGGCGGAGTGGCACATGAATGAACGACCTCTGTAAGCACCTCTTCGTTCTCAATGAACCTTTTCATATTCATAGAGCAGACCTTCCTTCCGAACGAGCGTCACAACAATCCATAAGAGCATTTCATAAAGTAGCGACACTTCTGCTCTGAATGAGCGTCTCAATAAAGGCATGAATCACCCCTCGTAAATAGGAGGAGATGGACACAATGGGTGACACACCGAAAACATGATTAAATCCAGGTTGGAGAAGATGGAACGTAGCAGTGTTTGTGCATCTGTGAGTGTGGAGCTTTCTAGCAGGATGTTGGTGAGTCTGAATGGCGAAACAACTCATACAGACACGCGGACACACACACACACACACACACACACACTCATGCTCTCTCTCTCTCTCTCTCTTATTCACACACATACACACATGCCACACCCAGATTATGCAGCAGTCTTTTGTGTTGATGAGAGGTCATCTTGTCTGTGTGAGTCATCAGGGTGACCTTAATCATTTTTGCCCATATTCAATGCTCATTCAGTCACAGCTCATAGGGAGCAGAAAGGGAAGCACACACCTCCTTTCATGCTTGACGTGAGCGATATGGTCGGGCTAGGTTGGGGGTTATCTGTGTGTGTGTATGTGTGTGTGTGTGTGTGTGCATGGATGCATGTGCATGTTCATATCAGGAAGTGTGTTTGAGGAAAGTGACAGGTTGAGACCGCCATGTAAAGAACCCCCTCAGCCTGTGTGGCTTATCAGTCCCATACACACTTTCTTTCAGTTTCTCGCATGCTATTCAACACACACACACACACACACACATGCGCGCGCGTCCCCACTCCGCTGAATAACATGTCAGACTGATCTGTTGAGTTCATTTCTAACCTGCTCAGATCTACTCTGCTCTCTAAG
>OMLF01048669.1:0-16981 GCA_900302615.1 Holocentrus rufus | reverse complement strand
AGAGCGGCGCGGGAAGGAGAAAGAGAGGAAGTCACTCCTGGGCCTGAGTAAATACAATGTATGAGTGTGTGTGTGTGTGTGTGTGTGTGTGTGTGCATGGATGCATGTGCATGTTCATATCAGGAAGTATGTTTGAGGAAAGTGACAGGTTGAGACCGCCATGTAAAGAACCCCCTCAGCCTGTGTGGCTTATCAGTCCCATACACACTTTCTCTCAGTCTCTCGCATGCTATTCAACACACACACACACCCACATGCGCGCGCGTCCCCACTCCGCTGAATAACATGTCAGACTGATCTGTTGAGTTCATTTCTAACCTGCTCAGATCTACTCTGCTCTCTAAGTCTTACGACTGAAGCCATATTATTTTTAGGCCATCACTTCGCAGCAGCTTCACAGGACTTCTCTATTATTTTTATCTTTATACCTCACTCTCCCCATGGCCTGCAGCATCAGGCAAGTCCAGGGTTATAACTTCATGTTGCTTACCGCACAAACTGGGTATACCCGGTTTAGTGCATTGACTTGAGTGAACATGGAACATGTTTTTGTAATAAAATGTAAAATGCATTTTTAGTTTTTAGGTTATAAGACATAAATAAGTCTATCAAACGCCTTCTCAGTGGCTGTGTTTACATGTGCAAGGTGACATGGCTTTTGGCCAGGCTGTGGTTAAAGTCTTGTTTAAGCTGTTTACATGCACCTGTGGTACGGTGCAGCTGTGTCTCACCCACAGAGTGGTATGTAAGCAAAAAGTATGAAAGATGCAGCAGCCAAAAACTCCCTCTCTCTATGTCTCTCTGAGTAATAGTAAGTTCGTTCTAATACAAGCAAATCTGCTTTGCGAAAACAGAGATAAACAAAACGGGGGCAGCTAGAAAGTCACATGCCACAGTAACTTGTGGCAGTGTGCACCAAGCGAGGTATTATTGCAAACACACACACACACACACACACACACACACACACACACATAAAGATGTTAATAATTTGACGCAAAATATTGATTTTAAATAATTGTTACACGCTAAAAAAAAAGAAAAATTACAGGCTTCTGTCAAGAAAATTGTAAAGTAAGACTTCAACCCTAGAGAGACTGATAACTGGTAAGCATGGGCTATTTTGTAGCAGTGCTGTTACCATAGCAACATAAATAAATCTTGTCAATGTAATCGGCTGTTCGGCCTCTAACTAGCAGTAAAACGTTTGTGGTCTGTGAATAAATTTAAATGAATAGTGGAAAAATTCTCTATGATTATAGCCTTGGTTAGCCTAGTGTTTGTCTAACAAAGAAGTAACATCTTTTTGGCTCAAGGTATCACTTGTTTGAGCAACAAAATCAACTGTTTTTCTTGACTACAGTGTGGCATTATTAGATATGAAGCAATTGTATGTTATTAGAAATAACATTCATTGGCGAGTCAGAACTGAATACATTCTCCATTAAGCAAATGTTTAACTTTACTGTCATCTCATCAGTAGCCTGGGAATAATATAAATTGCAATTGGTGTTTCAAATTTGTGAGCTCAGTATCAGTGTTTCTGACAAAAAGTACCATCTCTGCTTGAGTATTTTTGTTTCATCACAGTTGCTCCACAAATCTTACAGCTACAACCGTGGGGGATGGTTCTCTGTTGCCCTCGTGCCTCACAGTTTTCATGGGTGGGGGCTGTTTTATTGTGGGAGTGCACAAAACCTGAACACTATCCAATTAGCCAGTTAGCTAGCAAACTCAAGATGAGGTAACTGTGGCTGCAGAGAAGAATACTACTCCTGAAAGCACGATTCACAACAGCTGTGAATCAGTCTGCTTTTGGGGCATTATTGTATGACAACACACTGCTGAGGAGATTTTGCATAAGAGGCAAGAGAGGAGCAGCCAGCATAAGTCAGGCAGCCACCCTGGAGGCTGGAAAAGCTTGTGCTAGCAGTGACTGGTAGACTTTGTGCAAATATTACACAGCCATGCCCACAGAAATTTAGAGTGCATGCTGCCACAGATGGGAAGTCACAGTTTTTTTTGTTTTTTTTTTGATTTCATGGCTGATAAAGAACAGGGATCATTGTGTGTTCTATCAAAGTTTTGATGAACTCATGGACATTGGCATTTTAGAAATATTCCTCCAGGCAACAAGCAAACAAAAAGAAAGACACTGGCTAGACCATAAGGGCAAATGACTAAGAAGTAAGTCACTTCATTTTTTTTTTTTTTGCAGCATCCAGTTTATAAACGCAGCTAACGTAGAGAGCATATTAATCTCTGCATCATCTGTATGTCCTGAGTATTGTCAACAGATGATGGGATTAATGCCACGCAGGCAAAGATCGGACGCCTCCGATGTGAGGAGGCTGTTACTGCCACACCTGATGCCTCGCTTCAGCACCAGTGTTAAGTGTGTGTATGTGTATGTATGTGTGTGTGTGTGTGTGTGTTTGTGTGTGTGTGAGTATGCAGGAATTAGGGTTGATGGAAAAGAATTTCAACAAGCTCCACATGGTGAGCTTGTGATTGTATATACACACACACACACACACACACACACACACACACACACACACACAAACACACACTTACGGTATATAAGAAACACCTGGTGAACAGTTACCAAGAATATTCAGACATGGAACCCATCTCATCCTGATGTCAAAACCCCTTTACACCATATTTCTTTCTGTAATTATTCAAGTCTGTTCCATTCTCAATTCCTTTTTCTCCCCTCTCTTTGCATGTGTGTGTGTGTGTGTGTGTATGTGTATGTGTGTGTGAATCTGTCTGTGGGTTTATTCTCTGTAATCTTTTAATGACATGCACTAACGACGCGTTGAGGCTCAGAGAGAGCCCAGGCCATGAAACACACACACACACACACACATGCAAACACACACAAACACAACACATGCAGAAATCAGCGAGGCTCAGTGGAAGGCCGAGCCCCCTGAGAGGATCCACTGGGAGATTAGCCAAATCAGAAAAGCGTTTTAGAGAAAGGCAGCTTTAATGCAACACAACAGAGATAGTGGGTGAGAGTGTGTGCGTTTGTGCATTATGGAGAGAAGCCCATAGAGCAGTGATAGATGTCAACAGCCTTAAACCCAACATTTTGATTGTCACTCTGTGAGTTTGTGTCCCCTCTCTCTCATCCCCCGCTCATCATCAGATTCACGACAGAAGCACTTCTGCCAATAAAATCCATCACTGGGCATTGCACGCTTGCAGTACATCCCACTGTTTGAATTCCATCTCTTTACAAGATACTGCCTTTATAAGCTTCTATATTTAAACCAACTTCACCCTCATCTCACTGTAATACTCCAGCTTGGCGTGACAGTGCTTGGCTCTCCTGGGTCTCAGCCAAGTGGAGTTTCTCGTCTTCCTGTCAAAACTTGATGGGTTACATGGACAGTAAGGATGAGCAATGACCAAGTATGTGCACGGTATTTACCACATGCGTAACCCAGTTTGAAAGCAAATTTAATATATTCAGTTCAGTACTTATTTGAAGGCAGCAGCCATGACGCTTTGATCATTTGATGTTGATCCACTGTTGTGTTCTCATTGACAGACAGTCCTGGATATTATATTTGCATCAAAGTGTAGACTGCTGGTCTAGTTTAAGCAACTGTAAAGAGATTTTTCAGACGGGGAACCATGCATTGATGTGATGTAACCTTTAGGCCTAAACAATTAATTGAAATATATCTAAATCGCATTTTTTGATACAGGCAGAGTGGGTGAAAAAATGCCATTGCAAATGAAATATTGTGGTGCTACAGAGAAGTCCTGACCTACAAATTGTGTTCACCTGATGTAAGATGTTGTTTGGTACCAACAAAAATAACCTTGTGCCAAAGCTGAAACAAGAGGGCAAAGGTTTCTCTTTCTTTTGAAATGGTTTTATTCATTTCATATAATACTGACACATGTACTCAATAGCAGTTAACAGGCGTTTAAAAACACAGATATTAAAACCATTAGAGCATCAATGTATTTTTAGCCCAGTTGATTCCATGGACCAGTTTTTTACACGTTTACATGTTTCAATATACCATAACATCTACTTGGTATTAGTCTAACCTCACCCCTGAAAAGGTTTTGTCCGTTCAAGTCCCAAGAAAAAAATAAAATAAAATAAAAAACTACAATAGACTGACAGACTGTCTTGGTTGGTTTTGTAAAATGAAACAGAGAAGTTCTCCCCCAATTTAAGAATGGCATGTGGTAAGCAATAAACGATTCAAGGTAAAATGTTCTTGTGGAGGTGAAAGCTAACCAAAAAAACAAAAACAAAAAAAAAAAACTTCAGGACATGTTCAGCATGAGATGAACATGAGAACCAGCGTCAAGTATTTCACATGTGGCACAGTCAAATGTGTCATTCAGTCTAAATGAAGCAGCCATTCTGGATCCACTCTCTTTTTGTCGTCAAGTTGGTAATAAAGGATAAATCACTAAAATCCAGATCCCCTTGATTCCCAATATGTATATGGAACTAAGCTGTAGAAGAGAGACAAAAGGTACAGACTGTTGTAGAGAAGGTTGGTGGTTTTAGTGGTCATCTAATCCCAATTGTGTTTGAGTTAATAGTTCAAGTTGTAGCAGTTGTAGTTTGCAGTTGCAGTAAAGGATTGTGGGTGACGGAGTCCTCTGCAGGAAAGCACTAGAGACCCTCGATAGTGTTTAAAGTGATGGCAGGCAGTGCTAGAGTCCTGTCTCTCTCGCTGCCATTACTTGGATATTCCACAGAAAAAGAAAATAATTGCTGGATCCTCATAGAAGTCCCACTGAGTGCATATCCTCTCTATTAATAGGTCCATTGTGCTGCATAAGTCCCTCCCCCGTCCTTTTCGACTGTCTCGTCTTCTCGTTTCAAGAGTTGGGCAGGACTATCGGGTCACCTGAAACGGGAAGGATAGTAGTAAGTCAAAACTCACAAAAAAATACACAATAAAATCATGTTATAAAGTAGCCTGCAACAGTCAGGCCCCGTTCATGATAGAGCTAAATATAGTTGTTGCTCTGTATTTTAGTAATTAATGCAGACAAGTTCACACTCATTCTTAATAAGAGCGACAACAGCGGTACCAAATCCTACTCGAAACCAGGCATATTCAAATAGATCAGCCACCAATTTTCCGATTTTCATTCCAAATGATGTAATCCACAATTGGCCCATCTGGAAAACTGATCTATAATCATAGATCTACATTTAAATACAAACGCTGGCTTAAAACACAGAAGCCAAATGCTACTCTTAATGCCTTTTGGCCATGTTTTCTCCAGTTTGGAATTTTAGCCTCAGAAAATGACTCAAAAAATGCAATTTGCAACATTCAGAAAGGAAATGTCCCAATGTAACAAAATAGGTACAACAATATCGGTAACACCGCTCTTAAGAAGAGACAGCAGTTACGATAAGTATCAAAGAGTAACATTTTTCTTTTAAAATGGTGTTCGGTATTGGCCCCAAAAATCCAAATCTGTGCAGCCAAAGCTGACCGTAGTTACTATTCACTTGAGCCTGGCTGTGTGAGCATGGATGGGAACGGGACTTGACATCCAGTAGTTGATGTGCAGTCATATACCTGCACAACGCTGCCCGAATACTTTCAAAAACGTCCCACCAACTGACAGGTCTGGGGCCAAGCCAGACACTGTGCTCATTTATGAGCACATTCAAAAAGGTGACGTTGAGTAATGTCAGTAAAAAAAAAAATTTTTTCTTGTGTTCACTGCTGCAAAATATGCAAGAACACATCTTCTCCTGCTCAAAACCTGTACAGCTACCTTCATGTTTGTTGACAGTGGAGATCACGTTCATGCCTGTGCAATATTTGCACTATAGAATATGATCCATGCAAATATCATAAGTACATACATTATGGCAATGCTGAAAGCACAGTTGTCCCGTTATTTGTTCATGCATGCACGCATTCTCAATCTTCTAATTTGCCTGTGTGCATGGACACATGAACATGAGCGACTCCAGTAACTAACTTTGGTTGTTGAGCCCCAAGATGCTAATGTGAATGGAGCCTTAGGTTGTCACTGAGTCAGTCAACCACAGAAAAGAGCAACATGATGGTATCTGTCAAGCCGGTGCTGTCAGTACTTGCCAAGAAAAGGCTTTAATTTTGCAGCACAGCAGAGTACGCTACTTGGAGACAATGGGAGCTGGTTCTTGTTGGGGGAACACTGGCAACATGGCTGGTATGGTTCTGTTCTCTTCTGGCAAGAGACTAAACAAGACGCATCTTGAGTCATGGCAGTTAGCCCACAAAGCTTCACCCTCAGCGCCTGGCCCAGTGCCATGTCATCTCGTCTCTTTGTCCAGACGAGTGCTCTAATCACACAGTCAGTCTCTATCTCGTCTCCCCCTCTTTCCATTTCCTTTGCTCATACACTCACTTTGGTTTATTTCAGCCTATTAGGAGACATTTTCTACCTGCCAACTAGCAAATTCACACACAAATGGCTGCATAACTGCCAATACTTGGGCATGTAATAGCCCTCACTCTCTAGGACTGTTTTCTGTGTTTTGCTCCATCTCTTTCTCAGATATTCTGTCACACTGTGACTTTCTCTCTTCGTGTACCACCCGTGCGAGCCCTCTCGCAATTCCACAGGAGGGAGTCAGTCTTTTGTCCAACCCAGGTGCCAACTAACAGAGTGTGACGACCAGCCATCACCTCAAGAGCTCCACAGCAGACTTTCCTCCATGCTGGCAGCTCCCATAGAGTCTGCTCTACTCTATCTGCTCTCGATGGCTCCGGGCCACCCTTCCTGGGCCTGCTCCCACTGCCTTCAGGCATCTACCCCTGTGCCTGATCAAAGAGTCTGCAGGCGTTTGTCATCAAGCCAGTTCACTATGCACGCACACAACTACATCTTTGTGCCTGCAATGCGTTTAGGCACTAACTCAAAGTCCCTTTAGGTGTTCATCCCTTTGCCTGTTTAAATACGCCTGCAGGTGGCTTTTTCCATGCCCATTTAGAAAGCGGATTTAGGTAGTTAGATCTCAATTTACAAAGCTCACATGCAGAGCTACGGTGTCACCTCTGTGGGGCTTTTGGGGCCGTTGATCACAATGCCACAAGCTAGCTTTTTGAATGGCCTTTGCCTGTCCGTCCCACAGGCTGCTCATATGGCCACAAGGCAGATGTCCCCTTCATTCATGCATGATATACACTTTCCATGATTCACTTTCAAAACAGCTTTCAAACAGGAATTTGTGGTTAGTCAATAATTGAATGGTTTGATCTTGCTTTGTTTTTGCTTTATATCAAAGCACTGGAAGCTAGATGAAATCACATTAAGACAAAATACCAAGCAGACCTTGATCCAGTGTTGTTGTTGTTAGTCCTATTTCTACTAAGGGAAAAAATACTTGCATAATACCTTGCCTAAAGAGGTCTGTGGTGCTTGCAGTGTGCCACATCTAATGATTGTTGGTTTAAGCTAACCATACAGGTAGTGACACATACAAGTGTACATATGACTGCGTGTGTGTTTGTGTGTCTGTACAGTATGTGCCTGTGAGTTGGGCGCTCTCTGACAGCTCTGAGGCTTGGCAGCTCGGCCGCCTCTGCCTGTTCATCCATATGATATTATTTGGCATTGATCGAGCTGTCTTCTGTCCCCTCCCCCTCTCCTCCCTCTCTCCTCCCCTCTCCTCCTCTCCTCTGCTCCTTGCCAGGAATGGAGGGAGCGATGGAGAGGGCCAACCCCCCTTCTGTGCTTTTGACTGTTCTGTATACCAGCATTAGCCCTCCATCAGTTGGCCAGTTGCAACATTCTTGCTTTCAACTCTTTCCCTTTTTCTTTTGTCTTTACATCACCTCTGCCTTCAGCCACTCTCGTCCACTTTCCACCTCTGTTATTTTTTTAATCTCCCCTCATCCGTCTCCCCTTCCCCTTTCTTCCTTGAGCCGCTTCCATCTCTTTCTCCCTCTCTTCCTCTTTCTCTCTCGTCCTCTTTCTCTCTCACTCTATCGTCAATTTCAATTTACGAGCAGGCCTTAATGGGACTATAAGAGAGCGCTCGATGCTATTGATCTGAACGCCTGCGCATCTTGACCTCAGCGTATCACACCAGAGGGGAAAAAAAGCACACTTTTCATTATCAGGCAAACACGACAACGGGCGACAGTACACACTCACATAGTGTATACACACACACACATCCACACACACAATCACCACTCAAAATCCTGGATGTGAGCAAATATTTGTGCTCTCTTAAAGTACAACACAGTCAATGATAAAATGATGCCTAGCTGAAACCGGTTTACTTTATCTTGTGGAGAGAATTATAAATGTGCACACGTTGGTGTGATCAAACTAAATGCATGAGATCAAATATATGAAGCAACTTCCAAACAGCATTCACACATTTAGAAATTATTTCAACTTTATATTATAAGACTCTTCAATTTTGCGCATTATTTACTCCAAGCAATTACTAGCATTTACTTTTACTCAAGTACATTTTTTCTGAATTATTGTACTTAGCCACTTCTTAAATCTCATCACAGTACAAATTATTTGTAAATTTCCAATTACAAGAATTTAGTTTGAACTTTTTACCCTCATCCTTTTAGAATTGCATGGAGAAGATTGAATTACTTTTTACTTTAACGTGAGTAGATTTTTACAGTAGTACTTTTAAGTAAAATTACAGCACAGGAACAATTATACTTCTATCTATCTATCGTTCTGTCTGTCTGTCTGTCTGTTTGTCATGTGTGTGGTGAGTTGAGAAAGTTCTGGCATATTCATGAGTAGCCCGACTCAAGTTTGGGCTTGGGCTTAGGCCAGCGGGGTCGGGGTGGGGTGTGTGTGGGCGTATGGGGGGCTGGGGCAGTGCTGGAGAGTGTTGGAGAGGAAAGAATGAACGAGTGTGACATGAGAGGGCGAGTTGCACTTTGCCAGGTGAGAGGTGAGCAGAGCGAGGAGTAGGAAAAGAATTCTTAATTAGCTCAGCGTACGGGAGACTGCGTGACAGAGTTTCAGAGAAAGAGAGAGAGGGTGGGAAAGAGAAAAAGAGGCAGAGTGCGTCTAAGAGTAAGCTCTTCTCATCCCTCTCCTCTACCCAAGGAGCTGCACTCTCCCTCCTCCAACCACGCCTGCAATCAATTATTTAGGCAGAAAACAAAGGTCCGCGCCCAGCCATGAATAATGGAGGGTGAGAAGGGAGAGAGAAGGATGGGGTTAGAAACAGAGACATACAGTGACAAGAGGTGAGCCTCACACACATTCCACTCTATGACAGACAGCTAAGAGCCTGCTCAGGTCAGGCCGGTGTGCAGAGGGGCCAACAAGTGCCAATGGGGGCCAAGTAGAAAGATAAATGGGGCACACACGCACACACACAAAGACACACATGCAGAAAATACATGAAAAGTGATGTACAAAAAGGTAATACTAGGCGAGGGGATACACACGCGCGCACAGACATGCAGGAAATGCACATTGTGAGCAAAGCGGGGCATAAAAAACTATGCTAGAACAATTGCTGCTCCAGTGTATCCGGTGTGGCAAGTTGTTTTTGCCATGAGTCAGATAGCATGCCAGTCAGATGCAGGCAAGCAGGGCAAGTGGGAGTGAAGGGATTTGTGATGTTTTGTGTGTGTGTGTGTGTGTGTGTGTGTGTGTGTGTGTGTGTATCTGTGTTATTTGCCTTGTTTCTGTTGGCCTTGTTTCCTTCTGCTTCCGCAGAGAACGTTTGATGTTAGATCCAAGATGGGCGGGAGGAGGAAGTAAAGAGAGAGGAATTGGGGGAGAAAAAGAATGAGAGAGAGAGAGGAGAGAGAGGAAGGGGAGAGAGGGAAAAGAGGGAAGAGGACAGAGATACCACGCCATGAAGGGGAAGTGGGTCACGCAGTGGTGGGTCCATATGTTTGTGTTTGTGTCTGTATGTGCATGCATGTATGTGAGGGGGTTGGAAGAGGAGGTGGACTCAGTGGAGGGGCAGAGAGAGAGAGAGAGAGAGAGAGAGGAGAGAAAGTCAGAGTGTGTGCCAACCTTTGTGGTCTTGACTTTGTTGCCTGTGCTGCAGCTCCATCCTGTGAGGTCTGGGAGAACCTTACACTCCTCTCCTTCCATACACGGCTGCATCTGACACCACCACTTCTGGGCTACAATGGAAGCTAGGGAGAGAGAGTAAATGATCAAAAACCTGTGTGTGATGAGTCCGTGCACGGTCGTGTACGTGGACACTTCTTGGATACACAGAGACATTATGTTGTGAATGTGAACAGGCACTTCCCGACAGAGCACTCTGTATGATTTCCTACATCGTCAGCAGCTGAATGATGAGCCCACAAACTCTGTCACCAACCACACAAAGACAAAGCTCTCAGCTCCAAAAGTAAAGTGAAATTCCACCCTTATGAAGAATATAAAGCAGGATTTCTCATCTGAGGAAAACCTTGTGCCTCTAAAATGTCAGCTTTTCAGGAATGAAGAAAAACAGCCTTATTTTCAGATTGGAGGCCATGTTTTTGAAATCATCCACTGCATTATATATGGGCCTCACAGGCCCTAGAGTCATGTGAATTTAATCAACACAATAAGGGATCTTTTAAATTTGAATTTAAGTGTGGGGAAATCAAAAAGGACAAAATTGGAGTGGCACGGTTTGCATGTGCAGGTTGGAATAAATAGTAAAGTAGTCAAATTTGTAGACTGAAGGTCATTGGTCTTTAGTCTAGATTTGTGCACATCAAATCAAATCAAATAAAAGCATATCCATGAAGTGCTTTTAGCAAACATCACGAAATGAAACAGCACAAAAGCCTTGCAAAGTCCAAAGAAATCAAAAAGAGATCAGTAAGAAGAAAGAAACAAAACAAAACAAATCCACATGAAAAGAGGTTAATGCTTGATGTAGAAGCACTGGAGGTTTTATTCATGCACGCATGTAGCTGTTGTGAGTGAATGAATGCTTCAATGGATAAATGAACTACTTAATTTGTAAAGTTGTTATGGTAAGCCTCCCTCTTACGATAAGTAAAAGGTAATTACACGTCAATTTCCAGGTAAATGCATGTTTATAGTATTAATAAATTACCAAGTAATTACAGCTGCAGCATGGTATTGACAGATTATTTTTAACACAAATTTACACACGTTTAAAAAATGACAAAGATTTTGATTTTTGATTTTTTTTAAACAAATTTGACACAAGTTCTGAACAAATTGGTGGAATTATAAGTGTTGAAATTCCTAGTAGTGACTATAAAAGGATAAGATACCATTGTGGTAAATGAATATGTGTCATTAAGTTTTAATGCAGATCAATCCTAACAGAAATTACCCCCAAAGTCAGAAATAAAAGCAGCTGCTGATAATGTGTCTGTGCTGTCATCAAGTGCCACTCTTGATAGTTGTAGAGAGACTGGGATACTGATTTTGTGGACACAGTAACAGTAGCCAGGGGGATTTTCCGGGCATATGGCTATATTTTCTATCTTACAGCTGCCTACTGTGAAACAAAGCTCATTTATGTGTAAAAGCCCAAACAAACACTGAGTCTACAAAATCAAGCTTTCATTCATTGCCAACAGAGCAACTTCAAAAAGATACATTTTCTGCAGATTAAAATATTTGCTATCTGGATTTACACCTGAATTATATTTGATGTCACATTTTCAATATTCTGCCTCTCAGATGTGAAGTTATATTAAATTTTGTCCTCATCTTTGGAATTATTGAGTTGGTTATTAAATATAGATTACTTTTCCTATATTGATTACTCTGTGCCACCCGCCATCTTTGTAATTACCCTAAATTAAAAAAAAAGAAATAAAAAAGTCATGTGTTATGATGAATTGTGCCTAACATTCAGCCAATTCATTGATCAGGTAAATCAGATTTACAGTATAATCTACACACAGTAGGATAGCATTCTCATTCGATCTCATTCTATTCTATTCATTTCTACTCAGTGGTTTCATTGAAGCTCCTCTTGGCTGCTGGTACACTAGCGTGTCTGCCAAGACAATATTGACATCTATGACTTCACTGTCAAATCCCAGTTTGCTTCAGTCAATACGCTACATCTTTTTTCTTATTAGAGTGGATGGCAGTGGCAGATGCCTGAGCACTTGTTCCAAATAGTCAGATTTATGCTATGTAGTACAAATGGGATGTGTTACATATGAATTCTGGGTCAAATAATCCTTAGCTTTGTTTTATCCTGCTCAGAGTGCCAAATTTGTGGGGATTATTGCATCAGGACAGTTCAATCAAGTGTCATTCGCAGGGGATATCCTGAATTGACTTTGACATACTTTTCATGTGCATGTGTGCATGCTCAGAAACACATACGGCGGGACGTACCATCGACACAGGAGGGCATGGCTCTGGTGGTGCCAGCGACCTGTCCAGGGAAGCAGGAACATTTGACAGTCTGAGATCTCTCCTCAATTTTGTTCTTGTTGCAGCAGCGATGGGCAGCGATCACCTCACACGTCCCTGCCTTCACATGCACTGTGGGAGACAGAGACACACACAGACGGTGGGATACGTTCAGTACACCAGGATCTCATCGATGCTGCTCTTATCGCTGCAAAAATATCCGTTTTTACAAGTCTGAGTTTTATCTAATATGGAATCTCAAAGTCTTGCATCTCATTTTTCTTAGAACAAGTGAAAAAAAATCCGCCAGCGGTTTGAAGTCCAAGAATTTTCCTGAATTGTAATGTAATTGGAGTGATGAGATCGCCCTGAGATATAGACAGTCCTGAGTTTGCCATCAGAGCTATCAAATAAAATATTTCAAATATTCTGATGCATGTGTGAAAGCATGCATAAAAGATGGCCTATTTAGAAATACTCTGCACACACACACACACACACACACACACATACTCTCTAATGTCTCTCTAATGTCAAATGTTGACATTATATAAGTACCACTTTTTACTGCAGTTGTAGCACGACTACTGGCCTTTGGTTCCATCATCAAGAGGAACTGTTTACAAAATAAAGTTTGGATCTCTTTTTAGGGCCTTTTAGCTATTTGAACGCACAGGAAATAATCTAGTAACTAGCTACTGAAAGACCATCTACCTTTGCATTTCAATATAATCATTTGATTCTACTGTGTAACATTGAATAACATTCAATAAAGTGTTGCCTCCAGTCCTGATACAGGAAAGATATGGGAAGCCCCTTTTACACACAAGCAGATGCACACACACACACACACACACACACACACATACACACTTCAATCAGCCAGCCCCATAGTTAATTAACAACAAGTCCACCCCAAGCAGAGCAGTCCCTTGAGTCAGCTAAAAGAGTGGGAACAAAGAAATCACTCTACATTTGAAGATAGGTAATGTCAACACATGGCTCTTTTTATACCAGCCTTTCATCAAAAACATGAAAATGTCAAGGACAAACAATAAGCTTTGTCGGGAGCACGGTGTGTATGTGTATGTATGTGTATGCGTCCATGTACTGTATGCACACTGAAGTTACATTTGTGCACAGGTTTAAGTGTGCTTGACTTTTTGTGCATGCGTGTCTATCCATGTATGTGTGTGTGTATGTGCATGTCAGCATGCATGTTTATTCTATTGGCTGTGAAAGTCGAAGCTCGGTGTGTGTTTGTGCGTTTTAGGTTTCCGCACAGTTGTTGGAAGCCACTGCTATTTCCATTACAAAAGAGTTCGCCCACAATACAACAAAGGGCGCACACTGCATGGCAATGAAAACTAAAGCGGCAAACAATGACTCTGCTCTGTCTAAAGAGTATTTAAAAGTGAGGCGAGCCGAAGTGAAAGGCCCAGTATGAATATGTTAAACAGACTAACAGAGATTTGAAAAGTTCTTAATTTGCTCCGTTAATGAGAAAAAGACAAAGCGACAATCCCACAAAGCCCAGTCCAATTAATATCTCAACGAAAGGCACATTCCAATATATCACCCACTCAGTGTCTCTCTTTCACTCCTTTTTTCCCATCTGTCTGCTTCTCTCTCTCTCTCTCTCTCTCCCTGTATTTCTGTGGCACACATCTCTCACTCCTCATTTTTCCTCTCCTTTTTAATACTCTTACCTCTCTCTCGTTGCCTCTCGCCCCTCTCTCTCGCCTTCTCTCCCTCTCTGCACCAGCCTAATTGACTCTGCATTTTTTTCTAATAAGCTTGACAGCCCTGTTGGCAGATATACAGCTCAGGAAAACCAACACACATAGAGTAAACACCTAAACCCAGCCCCACCACAGGCACAGGCGCACACACACACACACTCTAACACATACCCACACACCCTGGCCCATTTCGAGGCTCAGCACCTGCAGTAGTAATTGACTCAGCATTAGTAAGAGCAGCGGTGTACTGAGCTGAGCCTGGGAGGGGGGCTGAATTACACACTTTACTGGAGGAATGTAAAAGTTCAATGAGGCTTGATTACACATATTAATGTTAATAGATGACAGCGAAGGTCTTCAAACCACATGGTAAAATAAATATGGGCTGTGACTCCGGCTGGAGCTCCCTGCCAGAGAATGGTTGAGTGAATCTTATTTAGACTGCACTTGATGGATGTGTACAGCTTTATGTGCCAGTGTGTGTTTATGTACTGTACTCTATGTTAAGGATGTTAAATAATCGAAATTGCACTTAGGGCCAAGTGCAATGTCCAAATCGCCGTAGCTGCAATTTTTTGATCAAGGTGAACAAATATAAATTATTAGTCTTGAGATGCTACGGAAATGCCCTACCCTACAATTTGTTTTTGGCACAGACTTCAACAAAAATCACATCATCTTCATATTAATATTTAGTTTTTCCAGTGAAAATTAAAATTACGATGCAAAACATGTTCATTCCCACTAAAATAGTCATGGACAAAGGTTCATGTGCGTGCATGAACCTTTGTAACCACATGTTTCTTAACTATGCATGTGCATCTTTCGTGCATGTGAATTTTGTATACAGTATATATACACTGGGATTCAAAGGGTTGCACTGAAACGTTGACTTAACAGCTTGAGAACAACCAAAGCCTCAACGAATTGAGAATGAAGACCTGATATATGTTTTATGATATAATTCCTGGTTATTTTGCTGGCTGCTGGTGATGTTTTCGCATAAGGATGATAACTCTGCCAGAGTTCCTGTTTTAGTTTTAATGTTCAACATCATCAACATTTGATTACTGAACTATTCTCCACAGCATTCTGTTGTAAAACAGGCTGCATTAAAAGTACTGATTTCAGAAGTGAAAAGATGGAAATAGTGGCACTATTCATCTTTGTTATGCACTCACTTTGAAACTCTGCTGTAGGCCAACAGTGTGTCAATGTTAATCTCAATATGTTTAATTTCTCAGCAACCAAAACAATACCGGTAGGGGTGGATTTGTACTAAATGTATTGGATAACTCGTTGAGGAGCTATTATGAGCATTTTTCAGATATTTGTTTTTCCAAATCTCCTCTATACATGAAAGGCTCCCGGAGACGGCATGTAACTCATTGATTAGTTCTAAAGGGTTGGATGTAAATAGACAATAGATAAATATTTAAATAAACAGCATAATTGGACAAGAGGCACATGTTTGGATTTCCGTCTGAGCTTTGGTCTTTTAAGTGAGAAATAGTATTCATAATAAATAATAATAAATAAAAGACATAATTATTGAAAAACCCTCTGAACCCTAATGAGATACTAGCATGTAAAATTCCCTTTATTTCTTTAAAAACATATTAAAAATCACTACTTTGGTGTTCGGATGCAGTTGTTTTTGTTAGAAACAGCTCACACTCATCCAAACAAAGAATAACCTCATTCAAATTATTACCATCTATTTCTACCACAAAACTTTAATTAAAAAAATAGCCCACAAAAATGTATTTTTAAAAATGTGGCTTGTCTTAGGCCTGTAATATTGTATGTAGTTGTGATCACAGCATGTCCCCTGATGACTTCATCACTTCAGGTCTACAGGCCAAACAGAATGTCAGATTTTTCCAGAAAGACGTCTATACATCCATGATGATAACCAGTAGAAAGCTAACCAGCGCAGTATTAGTGCAGTATCATGTACAAGACAAGCCAGGTGCCTTGTTGTTTAATAGCGGACAGAAGCGGCCGTCATGACCACCACATCTAGAGAAAAAGTCATGGTTTTGTGGTACATTGCAAAAATATCCATCTTAACAAGTCCTTTGGCCTCATATTTAGTTTTAAAATCTTGTTTTTCTGAAACAAGTGAAAAAAATCTGCCAGCTGGAGAAGATAATCCCACTTGTTTCAATCACAGTTTCACTTGTTTAAGGAAAGTTTCTGTGAACAAGTATAAACATGTTGAAACACGGCAGAATAAGGCAGATCAGCCCACTAGAAAATGACACAAGACTTAAGAAAATTCTGGAAACAAGTTGATTAGCATTGGAAACAAGTGGGATTATCTCATCCCACTGGCAGATTTTTTCATTTGTTTTAAGAAAACAAGATTTTAACACTGAATATGAAACTAAATGACTTGTCATTGATTTAATTTCCTTTATTCGGTAGTATAGTGTTGCTTCGTGGGTGACCTCTCTGGTTAGCCTAGGCTGTGATATTTGGTGCTTGTTGAAACACTTGTGTGTGTCTGCAAGCATGTGCGTATGTATTTGTGTGCATGCTTACATTCTGTATTCATGTGTACTGCTCTGTGTGCTCTGTGGCTCTGTGTAATACAAGTAAAGTCAACCGTTTGTGGCTGTGTTGTGCTGAGATGTTAATAATTACCAGTCTGGCTGATAGTGAGTCAGGCAGGGGGCCAGAGACTTCAATAAACTCTTATAAATGCTTAGCCAAATTAGGCATCCTTCACTGCATGTCTTAGCCAGCAGGATGCACACTTAAAAACACACACACACATATGCACCCACACACACACACACATAAACACACAGACGAGCGAAGGCACTGTTACTATTAACATTTGACCTTGCCCCAGAGCATTCTCCAGCATGAAT
>OMLF01048668.1:0-20150 GCA_900302615.1 Holocentrus rufus | reverse complement strand
GAAGCCATTGCAACATGCTGCTGGTAGATATCAAAGAAAGCAAAAAAACTCAATCTCTCATTCTCTCTTTGTTTCAGATTAGGATTATCACTTTTCAACAAATTTAGTATGAATGTCTGTCCATACAAATCAATAGGTTGTCACTAGAGCATCTCAAGCAAACTCACCAAGGGTTTTGCTCTATTACAAAACTAACCTACACTGACCTGGGTCCCATTATCTTGGAAGCATATTTGTGTGAGATAATGCTGAAACGGATCTTTGAAAAAACATTCTGATTTTCAACTGTTATGAACAATTAACTGGAGTCGATTTTAGCCTTTACTGGGAACAAATTGGCTTGACAGCAACCTTTTTCTCTACTGGACAGTGTGGCCACAGTGTCTGGTATATCCCAATGATGATGATAGGCACTGATGATGTTTGGTTTCCTGCTAAAATGTCTACCAGACATTTTTGTCTACAGAAAAGATTTTCTAGTATTCGGCTGATGTCCAAATGTCTCAGAAAGCAGACACCTTCAGAGGAAGTGTTAACACCATCTTAAAAATTAATGTCACCTAACCTAGAAAGCTTTGCAAATGAGGCTGATTGGGTTACTTCCTATTCAAACATTATCCTAAATTGTAATCAGCCCAGAAGAAAGAAGCAAAACTACAAAGCCAAGGCCATCTCTCACTGACCGTAAATATTTCATCAGCAACCACATACTACACCATCTCGCACTTCCAGTACCAATCACGAGCGATAGTTGCTTTTCACTGATCAATGTCATTCTTAGAAAGCGTGAACTTATGATGTGTCCCCAAAAAGCTTTCAAAAGTAGTGATGTAGTTGCTTCTAAGTACAACGGGCGACACAGTAATATACTTCGTTTCGAAACGAAAATACCACTGCCTAGTAAATAACATTACTCATAATTTTACTTTCTCAAGACGTCTATCAGCTTTGGTGTCACCGGGATGTAACCAAGTCCAACTTTAATCTAAATACGTTGGCTATCATTCGGCTATCAACGTCAAAAGTCTACTACCCACTTAACGCGAATGTTACATCTAGTAGCGAAAAACAAAGCGGATCACACATAAAATAGCTTGCTAGGTATGTGTATAGCTTGAAAAATTTGTTTCATAACGCACGTTAACAAGGTTAAAAAGACAACTAAAGCAATCTAGTTAGGAAACAATCACGAGAGAGCGCTAGTGACAACCTTAGGCTAGCTAGCTAACTTAGATTTTGGTTCCCTTCGATTTACATCAGCCATCGGCAGCTAGCCGCTAACTAGATTGCTAAAAGCGTCGCTAGCAAAGGCATTCTGTCAAACAAACACCCCAAACTAGAGGGCAACCTCAAATAAAAGTCCACAATGTGATGTAAACATGCGTAGTGAAAACTCTAACGGGAACCCAAGGTGGCCAGCCAGCTAGCAAACACCAGGTTAGCTGGCTAAGTAGCTAGCATTACCTTTTCTTTTCGGGGACAATTCCTGTGTCCATTTCAGGACGAAAGGACCTGCGTTGAGTCTCTCTATCGATATCAAGCTGTCTCCGGGTCCGTCGAGAATGAACCAAAATCCCACGGTTTTTCACTGATATAAATCCGTAAATCCGTTAGGGGGTTACATAAGAGTTGCCAGTGTGTATATTTCGGATAGAAATGTAGCTTTCATCCGCTAAAAACTATAGCATTCGTCTATTTCCCGTGCACGATAGTGCCACGCTGGAGAGAGGTTACTTGATGAAACAATGTTGCACCGTAAAGGCTAAGCAGCTCCCCTCCCACTGCCTGTGCGGGAACGCGCAGTCACATGCTTTTTCTTCGGGAACGCGCTCAAGAAAATTAACCCATGAACTACAGACGACTATAGAGGTTTTTGATAAGGAGTTGTTTTGTCTATTCCTAACTTACTGTGATATAACTGTGCAAAATAGTATTTATGTAATTTGGTCTCCTTGTCATGTTCTTATAGCATATTTTTTGCAGTGATAATGTAGGCCATCATTTAACCTTTATCATGATAAGTTCTTTGTAAGGGAATTTTCCTGTGATGTGGATATAGGTGTTCTTCATAATGTGTACCAATGGTGTTATGTGCCAAACATATCCAAAAATGTATAAAGCTAAGGACAGCTAATTTTTTAAAGATATGTATGTGTATAAAAGTGTAGGTTTTCCCATCCGTGTGTAAGCTCACTTATCATAAATAAGGAAAACCAAAGATTTTTGTTGGGTATGTCTCTCCCCCATTCCTCCAGATAGCTCAGATTTCATCTAAATGAAATGTGTCGTTGTAACGTTATATTCTGGATGGTGGCCTAAATGAATTTTATTTATGCATAAATATTACTAAATACTTTTTTCACTGTCAGGTGTGAGAACATATTTTTTTTATCAATGTGAATTGTGTATTACAGCATTTCAAAGGTGGTTTATTTCTTATCCTGCGTACCATGAATCGATAAATGTGAGCCTATGGAAGTGTTAGTTCACATGCTGTGAGCGTTTTGGTAATTTTCCTATGCTGGTCTGGTGATGCCACCCCAGTCAGTCTCCTCCTCTCTCACCACAGAGACGTGTGGATCCAGCCTGGCACTCATTCCCCTTGTCTGTAATTCAGCTGCAGCTTTAAGAAAATAACTTACTAATCCCCCAAAGAAAACAAACTTTACTTAATGTCAAAACTCCTTTGTATGTTTTTCTCATAATACGTTACCCCTTTACAGACGACCTGCCGCTTGCTACAACTGGATGTGGCTGTGAACTGACATAAATCTTTACTGTCTGGACCTGGAAAGCGCCGGCTGCCACTTCCCAGAAATGTTGGCTGTGTGGCACAACACCACAATGTCACTGGACTCAGTGCAGTGAGTCTGCTAGTTTGGGCAGAGGGGAATGAGTCCAGGCCTCTGTCTTGTAAGCTGATTGCATTCTGCAGGATTTACTGTCTGTGTCCATGTCTGCATCATTGCAGACAATTATCCCAAACAGGGCTGGAGTCAAGATCTAACTCTGCAACTACAGACTGGGGTTTGCCAAATTATTGAGTGGAAGGAAAAGTCATTTTCCAGTGATGACAAAAATGTCTAACAAATAATGAAACCTAACATTCCTGTAGGGGATTGCTTAGCTGGTGAGATGTCTTTTTTTCATTTACTGTGGCTTCTTGTGGGGTATCAATCAAACAGCCAGGACAGCAGGGCCAAACACTGATTCAATCAAGCAGCGCAGAGACACTGCTAGCAGCCATCAGTAAGTCTCTGTAATGACAGCTGCGACAAGGCTCAAAAGTCTACCCTCTCATTCAGACATTACCCGAGGACAGCTGCCAGACAGGGACACACTGAGGGGTAAACAAACAAAAAGTCAATTCGTTTCACCCAGTGGCCCCTTCTCCTGTTGCACACAGAAAGCATCTTTGTTACAGAAAGCGTAAAGCACATTAGTTAGCTGTCATGAAGCCCCTGATGTCTATGCAATTCTTAAATCCTGAGCTAAACTGGTGGGAAATTGAGACAGAAAAAGGGATCAAGGCAGGATAAGAAGAGTGTTGGGTTATGCAGTTGCAGTTTTTTTTTAAGTAAATAGACCTCATTAATCTTAATCGTTGTTAGATGCATTTTATGACAAGTGTTAGGTAAAGTTATGATGGGAACTGAGCAGAGTAACTCCTTTTCCTGATTGTTTTGGTGCTGTTTTCAGTTTCAGAGTATGCAGAAGTGTGCACTTTACAGAATAGTGGGCTGAGGAGATAAACAGATGTGATGCAGAGTCTGAAGACTTCCTTGCTCTAATGAACAGGAAGTGTCCATCTCCCCTCTGTCAGGTCAGGTCCACGCACCTCTGGGCAGGTTCAGCCCAGGGCACTGCCATTGTTCACACGAGATTTCCCTCAAGGTGAGAGTTTCATTGTTGCCGTTTTGTTTTTGCAACTATCTTCAATCTCCTTTACCACCGACACGTTATCGCGCTTGGCGAGCTGAAGAGCTGCTCTGAGAAAAAGCAAGATTCCCTTCCTTTTCTCGTCTTCCTGCTGCTATCAAAAGCAAGAGTCACGACGCCGTGTGGTTTCCTGTTTATTCTCTGCTGGTTTGTGACGACAACATGAGCCGCTGATGGCCCTGCCAGATGATTGGCTGATGTTACTGTATGAGAGGATTAAGGTTTCAACTTAGTTTTCTCTCTCTCTCTCTCACTGTTTCCATTTCATGTTGAAGCAAAGAGGGTGGTTGAGGTGTGCAGTAGGGGGAATATTAAATAACTTCCTCAGTTTTACAGGACTGAAAACTGCTCTCACTGAGCTGGCAATACCAAGCTCGTCTGTCTGCCCACAAACCTGGAGTGTTACAAAGATCCTGTGTTTGCGGAAAAAGCAGGAGACTGAATGATTACTTTGATAACTTTCAGGCAGGCACCTGTATAATTGAGTCGCTGACAATGAACTGTTTTCCTCTCCTCTGTATACATTTCTCTTGACTAAGCATCCACCGATGGTGAAATCTCAAAATTCAGGTATTTTGCAATCATCATGAATCACCACAGCGCTTTCACCCCAGCTGGATTCTTGCCTCAATCTCTTGATGTGGGGCTGCTCCATTTACGTGAAAGGCACATTAGTCATGGAGACAGATGCCAACTTAGGGTCACTATTACTGGTAAAATTAATAAATCTAATTTGAAAAAGATTATTCCCATGATTCAACTTTTCATTATTCAAATGAAAAAGATTGTTGCTTTTGGAACTTGTCTTTTGCATTAACATTTTTACAAGGAGACAAAATCAACTCTCATTCATGCACTGTGTGTGTGTGTGTGGGTATGTGTGTATTTTGACTATTTGTTTTTCCCTGGAGGAGGGTCACATCACCGAGAAACTATTTCATAAGCTCAGTCAGTCCTTCCAGGATTTTAACAGGCAGCTCAACTGTTCTGGGAATGTCTGGCAGAGTGGGTTAAAGCAGACTCCGATTCCTTCCATTCTCTGGACTGTTGCTAAAGCAGAAATACTCAAGAAAAACCATAAAACACAAACTATAGCCACATCTTCCAAAAAGTGCTTTTTCATTTTAAGTAAACAAAAAGCAAATTCATTCATCTGTGCAAGAGCAAATAAAAAAAATACAGACATTGTTTTGCCAAACAGTTGTAACAAGTTTGTTCACATGAGCCTTGGCGGGACCTCAGCCAGACTCTTCAGGACTGTTCTTCTAAAAGGCAGCCATTTTCTTTCTCCGTGATGGCTGATGTTATGATCCACAAGTCTATTCAACAGGTCTGCAAAGTATCATTATACCATTTCAGTGTAGACACTTAAATGGATGTATCCAAATCATACACCCATATCATAGTCATAAACTGAAAAACAATTCAAAAGCTGATATACAACGGTTGACTTCAAGTGCCACATTTTAGGAATCCCTGTTCATAAAGAGTTCATCAAGTGCAGCCCCATTTCTCACTGAACAACTCTTCGTAATGTCACTATGTCACATGTGGCAGGAGGAACTGTCTGGGACAAAACTATAGACACTGATAAAAAAAAAGAAGAGAAAACAGCAGATAAACAGTCCTGGCAGAGAAGTGCAGGTCAGGGAGGAGACCCCCTAGCTTTCCAGCAGTTCAGGCGAGGTGAAGGAGAAGTTACGAAATTCATCCTGATTGATGGAGGGGATGGGGGGGTCATCGATGGGCGTGAGGGTTGGCTCTTCCTGCGTGAAGTCAGGGTCAAAGTTGTTGACGTCCTCTGCTGTTTTCTGGAGGGGAACAGTACAAAATGTCAGATTTCTCTGAACTAGGGTTGTCAAATTAACGCATTTAGATGAATTAGGAAAATAATGTGTTTTAATAATTAATGTAAATTAAAACATATAATCGAGGCCTTCAATGCTTTACTCATGTGCCACAATAATGTAGCCTAGTGTTTTCTTTTTATAAGTTGAAATATCTCTGTTCAACAGAAAATATTGATATATGTGATTGTTTGCAATTAATTCAATGAATTAATCAGCATATCATGTAATTACTTAAATTTTTGAATCGATCGACAGCTCTACCCAGAACGATTGCTTATGTCACAATTCAGGCACAATTAAGACAAAGGCAAACATTACGTAGTGTCTACTTACTGACCTGCCTATCTTGTATACACAACAGCGTATCATAAACACCACCAGTCATGAGACTTACTATCCTGGGTTTGAAAGGCGGCTCCAGCTCTCGACGGTTCAGTTTGTCCCAGTCGATGTCAGTAAAGAAGGCGTGGCTGGTCACCGCGTTCTCCCCGCCTTCTGAGGCCACACAGCCCAGGCGCCGCGTGGGGTTCTTGGTCAGGAACTGTTGAGACAGGATCAAGAAAAGTCAGGTTAAAGAAAATAATTCATAAGGTCATTACATCAACATAAACTGTATCAACAAAAAAGGATTAAAATTGGTCTAAGTGGCTGAAAATAAAATCTATGAGAATACGGTCTATCTATCTGTAAACAAGAGTGAGCAACTGTTTAGTACAGGATTTGACTGGATCAAGCGAGCCAATTGCTGGAGCCGTGCCAATCTGGACTTGAGCCAGAGTGACATCCCGTCAGTCCCCACCTCCCGCCCCCACAAACACACCTAGGAGCATGTCTGGCACCTCCCATCATGCTTCGCTGGACCGAGACCAACAGATCCAGGAAACTGCAGCTATGTTGTCTCAACTTCCTTGTGTTGTATGCATACGCTAACCGAGCAACAATAGACCGGTGAATCACTTGCTGGACTCGGACCAGAGCAATTTCTCTGCAACCAAAGTCTGACGCTTGGGGGGTGGGAGAACCCAGAGGGAAGTCAAAACAAAACAAACTCAAAATTAAAAAAAAATATCTTTCAACCTGGCCTCGCTGGGAGAAACTGAAGAAACAGATAAATGTGTTTTGGAAATCTCTCTCTTGACTGAGGAGTCGGCACATACCTTGGGGCTGGTGGTGACATTCACAGCAGGCCAAAACAAACTAACAGGCCTCTCCGTCAAGAGTGACAGTGGCCAGATTAACCCCCAGTCCCTGTAGAAATTAATTTCTCGCCACCACAGCCCCAAATAGCATTAACCACCAGACACCTGACCTGAGCCACACATCAGTCTCAGCAAAACAATGTGCACACAGGAAAAGAGATGAGAAAAGAACTTGGATGCGGACAAAAGAGACCGGCACATGGGAAGATATGCAAAGATGAAAAAGAGGAAATGCGTGTAGGCAAGTGAAATGGGGGGAAAAAATATCATGAAGTGAGCAGCAGGGGTCAATCAGTTCGTAAGCTGTCTTGCTTTCTCTCCAATGCTGCAGACCGCAAAACTGAAAAAAAGAGAGAGTCTTCCACTGAAGTTGATGCCATCTTTCCACAAACACACGTCAGCAGTGCCATCCAGCCTACCAGACCTGCCATGTCAGCACAGAGACCAAGAAAAAGCCTTGTATTACAGTGTACCATAGCAGATGTATGCAAAGTACTCAGGCTGGGAACAATCATTTCTTTTTTGATAATCAAATTCAAGACTTCATGCCGACCTGCTCATACAGCAGTTCTACACAAATTATTATGGAGCAAACAATCCTTATTTATTACAACACTAAAATGAATAAATTATGACATAACATTGTCAATACTATGTATAGGTGAAAAAACCTTGACTGAACTTTGTGGACTTGCTTACGGGAACAAGAAGAACCCTGGATCAGTGCTCAGTATAAATAGTGCAGCGTTCAAATCCACTCACACTCACACTGACACCCATCTTTATGTAACACACATCCCTAAGGGGGAAAAAAAAATCAGCAGTGCAGCCTGGAGCAGTGCTTCTTCAAGCATGCTGCAATAACAACACTGAGAGAGGATAAGGGGGAGAGGAGAGGGCAAAAAAGGGAGGAATGGTGGAAGGAGGTGTCGCTGTATTTATAGCCTGGGTGCTGTGGCCGGGCAGCGGTCCGTGCCTTAATATAGTTATGTAAGAGTCGGGCCCAACAGCTGGCTGGCTCTGCAAGGCTGCCTGTCATTCTGCAGTCAGTCTGTCAATCAGTCAGGCTGAAGGACAACACATAACAAATCCTGGTCTCGGAAATCCCAGAGCAAAGCCCTTCCACCTGTGGTCTCTTACTATATCCAGCAGCCTGAGGGGATTCATGCAGCGCTAACCCAGATCTCAAAACAAACGGATCTTCTCATTAGAGGATCCAACAACGCAGAGAATTGGCCTTTTGGTAATTGTACACTGCGTATTGGTTTTTCCCCACAATGTCCTAAATGCATCCACAGTGACAAATTGATTTCCTCGGCCATTAGTTCACAGTTCAGAAAAAAAAAGAGCTCACAGACATTTCCTGCAATTGTATCATGTGGACAATGTGGAGTCCTGTCGGAGAGAAGCCACCTGAGGATTGTAAACTCCTGCTGATGAGATGTGAAAACCGAAACCTACAGCAGAGCCTGATTTTCATCCCGTTTTACCCATCATGCATGTCACTCAGAATGTTAAATGTGCACCGTGCAAAATTGTTGAGGGTTTATTTAAACCCGTGCAGACTCAACTGACAAAAACCACGGAATAAGCAGTGAGTCAGCTGATGATGAGAACCATGCAGTCTCAACCATCAAATTATGTACTTACCCCATGTTTTAAGTTAGTGAGTAAGTGAGTCTAACCATGCCCTCGATTAAATTAATCCTTGGCTAATTTACACAGTGCACCTCTAATCTATAATTAACCCTGAATCTTAAACTGAGGTTGGACTCACTGCTTTGAGTATATTCACGGCCTCTGAGCTGAGCCAGGACGCATAAATAATCTCCTCGTTGAGGATGGATTCAAACAGGTCGTCCTCGTTCTCGGCCTCAAAGGGGGCGTGGCCAGACAGCATCTCGTACAGCAGGACCCCCAGAGCCCACCAGTCAACGGAGGGCCCGTACAGCATCTCCTGGAGGATCTGGAGGAGCAAATCAGATCGTACCAACAAGTTAACCATCACAGGACAGAGAGCTTAGCAAAAAAAAAAAAACACTGCATGATGTTCAATAAGTGTGTGTGTGGGGGGATTAGCTTGTTGTAAATGGGATACACTGACAATCAAGTGTTGAGGAAAGCAAAGAAGCTATTCAGAAATCTGGACACACATGTCTTGGTCATGAATAAAGATTTCCACACGCATAAACACACCACACACTATCATAGGTATTCATTGAGAAAACAAAGCACGCCTCTCATGGTGAACTCGGAGCCACAAGAGACTCAAGCTGGCCTTTTGCCGAGCCCCACACAGGTGCGCTGCCCTGGACTAAGCCGGGAATGAGTGTGGAGTCACGAGTGTTTGTTTTAAGTGAGGTGGAGTGATGGGGAGAGGATCAAGAGAACTCAGCTGACCTTTGTTACAGAGAACTAGCGATGTCTGCATCGCTCGCTGCGAGCAATGAATGTTAAAAAGTGAAATACAAAACATAAACTGAAAAATGACGTGTCATATGCAGGGGATAAACTGGTATTTATTGTCTTGCTACTTTTATTTTTTATCTTTTCTTACTGCTTTATCTCCTCTAGAGCAGTGTTGTCTTGTTTTTATATATAATGACCTTGTTTTCTTTCCCTCTCTTTGTCGTTCACTGTTAAATTAAATTGACAATGTGCTTTTGTTTAATTATGCTTTCTGTTTTAAATGCATTTCTCTTTGTTCTTGTATCTATTTATGCACTGCACACTGAGTTGCACTTGTATGCATGTGTGTGTGTGTGTGTGTGTGTGTGCACTGTTACTAGAGGTGGTGTGGTTGAGTGCAAAGCTATAAACTGACCTCAGGAGCGATGTAATCAGGGGTGCCACAGAAAGTGCCTGTGGCCACGCCGTCAAACATGCCCTCCTTGCACATTCCAAAGTCTGCCAGCTTACAATGACCGTCTTTGTCAAGGAGCACATTGTCCAACTTTAGATCCCTGCAAGGACAGAAACACACAGGAACAGAAACAGTGTTATGGATGTATTGGGATTTACTTAACAACATCAATATCTAAATCTGAGGACAGGCCTGAAGCCCATCAGCCACTAAAATCAAACTGTCCGAAGGCTGCTTAAGTGTCAGTTTCTGCACAGTGTCTCATCGCTGCCTGTCGGTGTTCGGTCTCTAAATAAATCTGGAGGAGGTTGAAATTTGTAGTGGGAGACAAACACAAAAGACAAATGACTTTATTATGAAAAGAGTGTTTTGATCTCCTGCCTCCGTCACTGGGTCTTGAGTGTGAGGGGATACGCTAAATATTTAGAAAACTGCTGGCCAAATGGTGAGGGCCAGTTTGCCATCACAGACTAAAGAAGCCAAACAAAGCACAAGGTAGGAGCTCTTTGTTTACAGAGAAACAGAAAGGGCCATATGAGGACAGCGAGGCTCCCGCGGCCGCAGGAAACACTTACAGTCCCTGAACTGACAGATGGCTCTCTGACCAGCCAGGAAAAGTCCGACACATTCAAGTGATCAGGTGTGCTGGCAAGAAGGAACAAGCGCTCTGCTGTCATATTTTACCTGTCAAAGCCGAACATGAATAAAACTATTAACTGTAACAGTGCAGTGTCCTTCAGTTTCTCATGCTATCTGATATTCATAGGAAAACAATACTCATGCTAATGACTTTATTTGGAAACCGATCTAATTCACTGCACAGTAAATGAGCGGCTGTCAGCTGTATTGGTGGTAAGTGAAGTGACAGTAATTACATTTCGTTAATGAGTATGTAATTTGCAACACATTTTTGTTCACTTTCAATGTTAATTACTTTCGAATGTTATGGAAAGATGCAATTAGAATCAAACCAAATCTCCATAAAAATGTCCAAACACATGATTGAATTTAAACATAATTGAATTTACAGTCATGTAATATTATCATGAAAGGCTCTTTTGAACAGGCAGCACGGACGAAACACTATCTAACACTGTCAAAATTAAAATACAAACATTTATGTGAGTTAAAACAAAACAAAAAAATGCAAGAAAATGGTGCCCTCTTTGTTGCCAAATGAATAAATGACATTATCAGCAAAAATCATTAGTTTGTGTTTGTGGAAGTAACTCAGTAGTAATTTAGGAACTAATCTCTACAGGAACCAATATGATAAAATGTAATATTCTGTGGAAATAAAACACTGACTAACACAGGAAGAAGCAGCTCCACCTCTGTGGTCATGCAAGGTGGAGCCTTTGTCATCTGCCAGAGCCATTAAGCTGTCTAGTGTTGGCTTGCAGGTCTAAGCTGTGATCAGGTGACCCGGCACTGGACCAAGGTCATCCGAACTGCAGACCATTTAACAGCGAGGGACCGGAGCTTTACAGTGGGTAGTGTTCTCTGGCACAGACAGATCCAGTGATACAGACTGAAAGTGAAAGGGACGGACAGACTGGCAACAGTGTTATAGCTGGATTAAGCTGGTTCACTAGTTCCTTCAGTAAGCTGATTGTGTAATAGCGGCTCACATGTCTATGGTTGTCTATGCCTCACAGTCCAACAAACACACCAAAAGGGCAACTCAGCTGTAAACACAACACAACCATGGAGTCCACAGTTTAGAGCATGTTAAGGCTTAATACAATCTGCTGGACAGCCAAGGGCTTCCAACATGGAGGTGAAAAGTGATTTTTTTTTTAGTGATAGTGACATTGAGTCGTGATTCTCTGTTTAAGGAGCTATCTTTGTGTATCTCCTGACCCCAGTCCCACATGGCAGATTTATGCCATTTCATAAACGCGTTCGCAGTACCATTTGTGTGTACATTCTAACATGGACGGCCCCGGTGGCAAATGGCAGCTTTGGTTTCCTGCTCTCATCTCATCACCAAGCCCTGAATCACTTGTCCCCACCCAAATAACTCACTGCACTTCAACTCTTTTATCAGCCTCCTCACACCTGGCAGACAGACAGGTGTGACCCAAATGTTCAACCTCGCTCTATGGGAAAGGGGTCAGGTAGTCAGTGTAATGCAGGCTGCAACATTTTCAAACATGAACAGCCTTTACTGAGCTGCTGAACTGAGCTCACATTGCGAGAGTCATCGAGTGGGTCAGAGGTGCAGTTGCATTTATGAGGAAAAAAAAAATGAGAACTTCTCTGGAAGAAAAGAGGAAATGCTGCTGCACTGACGCACAGAGACTGTCACTGTGGTTACGGGATAACTGTATCTACATAAAGCACTATGTCTTTTGAAATCGTTGCAAATACACAAAAATTTTACATGACAATGGTAACATAATCAAGGCATCAAGACCTTTGATATATGATTTAGGGAAGCCTCATTTTGGGAATTCAGATTTTCTTCTCTGTCTCTTTTCATATTAAATTTAAATATATAGCATTTTCAAAAATCCATCCTTTTTACAGGCCATGAGGAACATTATTCTTATCCAGAGCTACAGCATGTCTGAAAACTAAAATCATACAAACTGAGCAGCATGGCACTCACTGCTATAGGAAACATGGACACACTGCAGCACTAATGACAAAAGCTGTATCATTGTTGAAAGGGTGCGACTCCTCCACCTTACCTGAAGGTCAAGGAGTCAGGCAGATAACTAGTCGAGTCATGAAAAACAACTAGGTTACACAACACCGTGACTGAGACTCTGTCCATTAAGCTGAAGTGGCAGCACAGCCTCTGTGTTTCTCAAGACGGGGCGATGGCCTGGTGCGCTGGTTGCTAGCAGGCTGGTTATTTCCGTTCTCGCATGCAAACTGTAGCTGGCATGCCGGGCTAACGGTCATGCTATGTGGTGGGTGCTGACATGGAACACACATCTAAATATAACTCAGCATTTACTGTTGGCTCACATGATGCCCTCTTATCAACACGCGCTGGCAGGGAGCTCACTGTGTTGCCACTCAGCTTACTGCAAGTGGACCACAGCATCCTAAAAAGGACTGTGACTCCAACACACACACACACACACACTGAAACTGGAAGACCTGACCTACTGGCTAGGACCAGCTTCCCACAGTCACCTTGACTTCGGGCCAAAGAATATATTCAAATAACTAATGCTGGGTTACAAGCTACTGCATGATTACAGATGCACTGAGTGAAATTGAGGATCGACTGAAGTGAGGAGAGTTCTGAATCAACTAAAAAAAAAAAAAAAAAAAAAGTGGCGTCGGGCCAAGGATGGCAAACATGCAGATTCAACCATCAAATTTGTATTTCTTTCAGTTTGTATTAGTTTTTTATCAGCTTTTATTTATTAACTGCTGTCAATCGACCCCTGTAATTTTGCATCGTGCACCTTCAACACAATCCATATCTGACATTCTATTATTAAAGGAATGACCAGATCTTTGTCATTGAGGAAAATATAGGAGATACTGAGTTAAACATGGGACTTTCAAACGATAAAACACTTGGATTATGTTGCAGCAGCTGTTTGGATAAATTTGATGGGGATTTCGTGGTTTTTTGGAGCTGCTGAGAAATGATCCCAATGACTTCAACAGTTTGAATAAAGGCTGAGATGGAACTATTGTGGCTGATTCACTGTGTGACTCACGGTGCCACAAGTTTCAGAGGAGTTTCCACTGACGAGTTTACTGCATTTTAAAGCCAATCTATTCCTCTAAGCTTCGGGGTCTCCGAATGTACAAGTGTGGCACAGCAAGTTGTGTTTCAGACCTATAGATGATGCCTTTGCTGTGCAGGAACATGAGAGCGGAGGTGATCTCCGCTGTGTAGAAACGTGCTCTGGCCTCTTCAAACTTCCGGGACTTCTGGATGTGGAACATAAGGTCGCCGCCGTTCACAAACTCCATCACAAAGAAGAGACGGTCCTGCAACACGCAAGAGAGAATGATATCAACACATGCACACACAAACCATGTTAGCCTCACACAAGCTCCCACAGGCACCCATGACCAAGAACACATTAAGACCCCATCAAGCAAGGCTGATGTCAAATTCTCATGAAAAATTACAAGTCTCTATAACATATTCATATGTAACTGTATGCAGCCTCAAGTCAGCAGGGCAAAAGCCTGCGCATCAAAACCATAAATCTTTTTTTACAGGCTTTAGTCAATATATGTTCTAGAAAATGGGAGCCTGGGGGGAAAAAAGCATTAGAGCAGAAGATGATGAGCAGACCTGGTCGTAAAGCTCCCTGAACCAAACAGGACACACAAGGAAGCCACAACTGACACTGTTTAACTGCCCTGTGGTTTACACTGGTCTGTTATTTTCCTTCTGAGATTACATTAATGGTGTATAATGATAGGTGCACCACAAGTAAAGAAGAGGGTATGTCTGTGGGTGGTCTAACTGTACAGCCGCACGTGTAAGACTAAGATTAAGAATGATGCAATGAAAGGCAATACAATGGCAAAATAACTGTACTGTACGGTACTGGGTGCCTTACATCAGAGTGTCAAGTCACACAATCATGGGAGATGAATCCCGAAGGAAGACCCTGGAGCATTCGGACTATAAATTTATTTACAAGGTGCACAATCTGAGTGCTCCAGGGTCTTCCTTGTGATTCATCTCCCATGATTGTTTACCTTTATTGAACCATCCTGCCCTGAGAGCACCGGTCTACAGGCTGAAACGCAACAAACAGTGTCATATATACTGCAATATCACTTTAAAGTATCAAGTCATTCAGCGTTTCTGGTGTTTTTTTAATTGGTAACATGCTTATGCCATGAACATAGTTTAGTTTTTGCTTGCATTAGGATAAATCCAACATATGAAACACTTACAACCACAACACAAAGTATCTGCGAAGCAAACGCACAGCAACAACGCAGCAGTGATAAACTCCCCTGCTAACAATGGATGAATATCCTTAAATGGATTTAAAAACATTGGTGGCTTAAGGAAAGAAGAGCTGGACTAGTGGAACAAAGGTTAGTCATTTACGGTCATTGTATCATGGCTGGCAATCTTACTGGATCCAGCTTTAACTGTGTGTGTGGGTGCTTGTATAAGCTGGGAAAGCTGTATGATGGAGTCAATCCCTCACTCAGCGCTGCTCTATTTTGATCTGCGCTGAAGTAGGCCAGTGTGGGTTCAAACATCCAAAGCAGATTAGGCTTTGACCTGTCTGTGGTTGGAAGAATAGCTCTGGCATGCCAAGGGTCATTCACTCTCTCACGCCCGCACACTTTTACATTCTTCCAGCACAGAGCCAACTGCCACACACACAAGACTCAGGAACTGCTGCCACCTGCAGAGCATTTTATGTATTGCAGCAGAGAGGATTAAAACCTCGAGACCAGGTTCACACGGGCTTGGGAAGAGAATGTGCCATGTCATCAAAATGACCCATTCAGAAAGTAATGCTGTTCCCTAATCTTGAACAATACATTGATAGCAAGCCTCATAGTGCTTGTCACAAAAAAAATACCGCATCTGTCATGTTCATCCATAGTTAATATATATACATTTCATTATTTTGATTACATAATGGGAAAAGTCATGCAAATAGGGTCTTTGAAAATGCACCACAAAACCTGGAGTTTATATATTCAGTACGATCGCTATCGTTGAAGCAAACAAGACGCAGACATCGTCACCGGCAAGTCAGGTAAGTCAGACCCTCAAATCAGATCACAGAATGATCCAAATATAGAGGGTGCTTTAGAGTGAACTGGTGCCAGACCTGTGGATTAGACTTACAGCTGAAGCTGAGCTTTGTACTTACGACCGGCGATGAAGATCGCTGTTTGCTTGTACAATGCTATTTTAAAGCTTTTGTTTGATTCTACTGTAATTGATTTGCTTGTATTTCTAAGTGAATAAGAAGAAAACTGCGCATTCTTGGCTCAAAAATTCACAAACTGCCCCCCCAGCGTAAACTTGATGAATTTGGACCTCAGTGTGTGTCGATGTGTGTTTATGTGTAACACGACTCACTGGTGTCTGGAAGCAGCAGTACAACTGTGTGAGATAAGGGTGACAGCGGGCCAGCGACAGCACCCGCTTCTCCGTCATGGTACACTCCACATCATCATCCTGCAGAATGATGTCCTTCTTCAGCACCTTGACTGCAAAAACCTGCTCTTTGCCGTTCAGCCTCGCCAGCATCACCTGTGGAGGCAAAACACACACACACACACACACACACAAATACTCAGTTTGAAAAATAGGAATATGCAGGTTTCCCCTTAATCTTTCGTCACTTTTATATAAGTTCCAGCACCATTCAGCACTGATGAGTTTCATATCCACCGTGTACTACAAGCTGAACAGTTAATCAAAGTATTATCGAGGTGCAATATGCAAATCACAGGAGCTGCAATGGTTTGATAAAGGTAAACTATGTGATAAAATAGCTTTATATATGAAGTATTCTGGTGCTGCAGAGATGCCTTGACCTACAAATTATATTCTCAAGATGTTACAACCCAGTAAAAATCATTATCATTATCATCAGAATAATTGTTTATTTCAGTGAAAAATGAAAATGATGATGCAAAAATGATCATTCCCACCAAAATTGTGAATCATATCATTTTAACGATATCTGTCAAAGTAATTGCAGTTGCAATATGATTTTTCTACCCATATTGTTCAGCTCTACCACCTATTGCCACAAAAGTAGAGTACAGTTTATTTAAGTGGGAAAGCTAAAAGTAATTCCAACACCTTTCCGTATTAAACAGGTATATTTTTTCAGGTTACAATCAGTGCTAATTTTTAATTATTAACAGCATTTTCCCCCCAAAGTGGATATAAAACACTTTTACAGAGCACACCCCTTCTCCTCCAGTATACATGCTCCCACCTTCTAGCCATGTTGTCACATTTTATTACAGAGATAATCACTACATGAATAATACTCATTTAACATAATCCTCTGGCATGCCCACCTTGCCAAAGCTGCCCTTGCCCAGCACTTGGAGGAATGTGAAGTTGGAGATGCCCAGTCGTCTAGCCTGCTGCTGAGGTTCCTCGCTCTCTTTCCTGACGCTGGCCGCTCGTGACTGGCTCTGGCCTGCATTGCTGGTCTGGAAAGTACAGAAACAAGCACTTAAAAACTTATTCCCCCTCCAGTCAGGCACATTTGGGCAAAGTAAGCACTCGTTTGACTCATTCAGTCAAGTGGAGTCTTTGTACCAATGAGCTGCGTTTGGAAAGTCCCCCGGCATGCAGACCCATCTCTGCCAGCTTGTTGGCGAGCTCCACGCTATTCACCCCACAGCTGGGAGCGACATTCCCCTTGCAGCGGATGTGCACATTCATTTTACAGACTGGAGAGAAAAAGGCCGCACAGACAAAGACAGCGAGGTTAAAATAGCCGGATGAGAGACTGAGAGACAGACAATATGATGAAGAGGGACCGATGCTGACACAGTTCTTACTTTTGCAGTGCAGCCCCTGCCTGACGATTCCCCACAGCAGGGAGCCACAGTGGTCACAGAAGGTGGGCGACTTATAGTTGTGGATGTTGAACATGTGAGGGACGTTGATACTGAAGCCTTGGGTTATGCTCTGAGGAAGAGAAGACAAAAGTTTTTTTTTCAGAAGCATCTACCATATCGGTCTATGTATAGCACACGTGCTGTAAACAAAACAGTTTACAGGTAGTGGTGCATTTAAGTCTTGTCACAAAGTAAATTGTGAAAATGTTCAGTTCCTATTTTTTCTCAGAGAGGGCATTTGCTTGTTGATTTCTGTGTTTGCCCTGTCTTTGAATTTCCCCATGGAAAGGGAACTTAGGATGTTTACTAAATTCTATTAAAATACCAAAACACCATAAACACCAAAGTATGAAGATACAAGTGTGGATGTAAATAGAGCAAAGTGTTACAAACTGTAACAAACATAGTTGGAACACTGAGGCAAAGTTTCTGATCAGCATTCTGGTTCAGTGGCCACCTCAACTCAAAAACAGGAACCTGTAGAGGCCCCAGGCCACTGCAGCTGCTTATCAGATATGGTAAGTATGTCTGTGTGTGTGTGTTGTGTTATGTGTGTGTGCGTGTGTGTGTCTGTGTGTGTGGGTTTCTTGGGGGGCCAATTATTATCTCTTAATGAGCTTTGTTGCATCTGTCTGTCTGTCTATTGCTAATCTTGCAAACTCCTGGGCCTATCAGCATTTTTTTTCTCCAGCCCTTACATCAATATGTATCATATATGCACTTCATTTTCATGAAGTTACAACATTTCCATTTAAGTGGACTGTTTTAAGTACATGCCTTGTGTCTGTCATACGTATCATGATATCGTAAGCTCCTGGCCAATACCCTGCCCTACTTACATCATTGATACACGTCTTTATCGACACTTTTAGCTGTTGTTACCTGCTCCCTTGTTGGCTTCTTCATGCGTGGACACACAGTGACAACCTGCTGATGGCATCGTTTGTGGACCACACAGGTACACACTGGAGGTGAGAACAAATGAATCACTGAATACCAAATCAATAACCAATATCTGTATTTTTGAAGTGCAGCGTCAAAAGTCAGAGAAATAAACAGAGAGAGTCAAAGAACAAAAGGGCTGCTCACCTTGGCACTGGTAGCCCTGCTTTCCAAACACACCCCTGAGGCAGAGAAACAGATGCTATCAGATATTCTGCTGTGCAGTTTACATGACAAACGTACATACATGCACACAGAAGTGATCCGTCCTCGTGCGTCTCTCACCATATGAACTCTTTGCAGTGGAAACAGAAGGTGGGCTGCCGTAAGAAGGTGGACATGAACTTGTGCCCGTTCACTTGGTGGATCCTCCTTTTCACGGCGCCCTGCCGCTTCCTCGTGAACTGCTTGAAGGTCTTCACTGCTGCATCCTCTGACAACGAGATGAGGGAACAACAACAGGAGCTGAGGTGTTTCTGTAAACTTATTAATGTTCATTAAAAAAAATTAAATACTGTTTCATTGGTATTGATATCAACTAACAATTTCCCTTTCCAACACTCCCTCCTTTAAACAATCCTGTACTGTGGCTCAAAGAACAATGTGAACAATACAGGATCAATTTTTAATGGACACGAGTGTTGGGCCTAGTCATCATTACTATTTGATAACCAGGACAGAGTGAGTGGGAGGATGCATTGGAAGAAAGACGGAATAATAAAGTCTGATGTCAAATGTGGATGAACAATTGTTCTTCTCAGCATTATACTGTGTAAAATTTATTGTGCATCAATTTGTGTCAGTGCACTTCCGTGTAGTTTGATTCTAGTCAACTGCTGTACAGGCAAGCTATTTGTGAAGTGCTGGAAACCACACATGCACAGTGGAAAGCTGTCTGTAGAGCCCCCCGAAGCACAGAGCTGTGGTGCTGCTGTGAAAAAAAAAAAGGCCTTTCAGTTCAGCCTCAAACCTCACACCATAACTCATGACATACACTGCAAGCTCTCCATTATCTCCATTATGCACAAAAGTTTGTGACTGTGACAAACTCATGCAGATTTGATAATGCAATCTAAATTAGGGAGATTTCAGGAACTTTTTTCTACCTCACTCATTACACTTTGCACATTTTTTTTCTCTGTTCAGATAATCATTACCATTATAAGCATTATTTTTGTACTTATTATACTGTGTTATTATACCATGCATTTATTATCAGTCCTCTTATAATTTATTATTTTTAATCTACCATTTGCATATTTGGCACATTTACGGTTGCACTGCACACTTTACTTCTGTTACAGTCATTTTATGTTATTTTTTAACTAGTTTTTACCTTTGTTAGGTAGGCTATACCTCTTTTCTTACTGTATGTTGAGCGACGAGCACTGCAACAAAGCAATTTCCCTGCGGGGATTAATAAAGTTTTCTGAATCTGAATCTGAATCATATTATTTCATTCATGACATAGTATTTCAGCCTTTTACAATTTCAGGAATGTAACACCTGATTTACACAAAGTTCTAGTATTTAAGCACCTACTTCCTGTGCATAGAATAATCATAGCTCACAGTATAAATGCTTACCTGGTCACCTCTTTCACCTCTTTCTGCCTGGCCTGGGCTCTGTCCCTCTCTCTCTGTCTGCCTCTCTCTCTCTCTCTCTGATGCCTGTATGGACAACCACTATATAATTACACTGTCCTTATGACAACCATTTATCTAGTCTTGGTTTGCATCCTGCACATGGGACATTTATTTATTTATTCATTCATTCATTCATAATGAAATCAGAAGGATT